>LPNX010928974.1:149007-180649 GCA_001517045.1 Pseudotsuga menziesii | reverse complement strand
AGCCTTGGCATACACCTTTGGAAAATTTTATCTTGGGTAACCCTATGACCATATCTTTCTCACTAAGATCAGATAAATATTTGTAATTTAAATGGCCAAGTCTTTCATGCCATAGCTTGCTAGCTTCATTAGCATGGATAAGAAGAGTAGAGGGGTTTGAGTAAGGCAGGAAGTGTGAAAACATGTATACCTTGTGAGCATGATTCACTACTCCTTTTGCAATGATTCTTCCACTTGAGATTTCTGTGATCTCAACTTCATCTGGTGAGAATGTGACTTTCTTAGGAGACCCAGTGTGGGTCATCTGGTACACTGAGAGAAGGTTGGAGGCAAGACCAGGGACATACAACACATTGTTGAAGTTACCATGATCAAGTTCTATCCTTCCTTTGCCTTTGCTTTCAGTGAGAGAGTCATCTCCCAGTACAATAGATGGTCCTTTCGACATATCCAATGAGGAGAAGGCCTCCCTAGTCGAAACCATGTGTCTTGAAGCTCCAGAATCTATGATAAAACTGGGTGAGCTTGATGTGCCAGCAACTAGAGCATGAACTCTCTCTCTGTCATCAGAACTTGATCCTCCTTCTCTCTTCTTTGAGCCTTCTAGAAGGGAGATTCCATTCTTCTCCAACAGTTGAGTTAACATATCTATCTGTTTTTCATACAAGAGCTTTCAGTATGATTGCCCTTATTGCAGTATGAGCACTTGTTCATATCACCTTTGTTTTTCTTCTTTTGGGTATTTTTCTTGGGACCTTGTTGATCCTCTGGAGACTGCTTCTTGTCTCTTCCTTTCTCAGGTGGATTTTTAGCTTTCTTCTTGCTTTTTGAATCCACCTTCGAATCTCCAGCAACCAGAGCTTGGTCTTTGGAAGGTTTGATGGTGCCCATCATCACCAGCTTGTCTTGTTCCTGTGTGAGAGATTCCATGAAATCTGCAAGGCTGGGCATCTTCCAGGTTCGAGCTGTGAGTTTTGTGGCATAGAAGGTCGAAACAAAGACTGAATAATCAGGCCATAGCTTTGAGAGGATGGACAATACGAGCTGCTCATCTTTTTTTTCAATAACACACTGTTTCAGCTGCAAAACTAGTGCTTTGAACTTGGAGAAATATAGCTGCAGGGATTCAAAATTACTGGGACTCAGGGAGATCAATTCATTTTCGATCTGGTGTCCCCTCATCTCATCTGTCTTTCCAAAGAGTTCAGAAAGTTTCTCCCATACTTGATCCGGTGAAGTCAATCCATCGAGATGGAAAAGGAGGTCTCGGGAAATACTGAGACATAGGAGGCCATAGGCCTCATCTCTCCGATTGTGCCATTTGATCTTCTCTGCAGCAGCATTGGGCTCTGCTTCTGTAGCCATAGTCACCCTGTAGAGGCCTTTCTCTCTCAACAAGATCTCCATCTCTGCTTTCCATTCAAAAAAGTTGAAGGGAGTGAGGATAGTTTTCTGTGACTCCGTAGCTTTAGAAAATCTGTCCCGGCTGTCAGTAGAAGGCTCCCAGTCTTGATGTCGAACCTACAAAACAATTTTTGGAGGAGAGTAACAACCTACAATGGCTTTGATACCATGTAGAAATTCAGGCCTGCAGTAGATTAATTTCACTCACAGCAATTAACAATTGATCATGCAAATTATCAACAATGGAGACTGAATATGGAGCTGTAACACAAAATTATATTAACTGAGTGTAAAATAGCCAACCCTGTAATAACATAGGCTTCTGAATATATAGAATACATGAGCAAATTGAATGCATAAGGAAGCATCCAAATCTAGCATAAAGCAGGCTTACCCAAAATAGGCAAATCCCCCATAGGTGTAAAAAGCTGATCCCAAATCTATCAAGGACCCCATGAATTAGCAAGGGCATATGGGAAAGCTAAAGAGTGGTCAAATGGCAGCTCATAAATTATTTTGCATGGAGGAAAGAGTGGAGGATGAAAGGGGAATAAAACAGGTTCACCTCACCTAGTCTAGCTTTCCTTATGTGCTTTAAAAACTGGAAAAGCAGTCAACAAAGCAGAAAAAGCAGAAGGGTGCTTAGGAGTCCAGGAATAAAGCAGATTTGATTCCCAGGACTTTCCAAAGCACTCCATGAGTCAATAATGGAAAGTTTGACCTCTATGGATAGGCAATTGACAACTTGCACATGGTGGGACTCATGGACTAGGCAAATAAGACAAAATAAATGAATTAATGTCTAAGTGGGTAAATACTATGGGTTGATTATTCTAACAGGATTAAGAAGAGGAACAATGGAAGGTTTTTTGCAGCTTAATTCTTTAAGTTTTTGCCAATTTTCTCACTTAACGTGTCATGAAAAGTGAGAAACCAGCGAGCTTATTTCTTGCAAAAATGGTGAGTTAAACAATGGAATACACTATGAACATACAACTAATACTTGAACTAAAAAGAGGAACTTTGTGCTACTTGAAGTACTAGCTAGATTTGAGAAATAATGCATAACATTTGACATTTTCTAGATCTAAAAATGGAAGCAAGTAGATGTGAAAGATTAGCTTTATAAATCAGAACTCTACTTGCAAATATAAAGTAAGGTAATGAGAAAATTTTACTTTAGGGTGAATGGAGAATATGAACCACTTGGATCTTGAATCCTTGAAATCACTTTGGATCCCAATGGCATCCAGCTGCTAGGTGCATATGCTTTGCTCCAATAAGAGTAGATGCAACTTAGCTCAACCTCTTACTTGGTACAATGAAGTGATCTACAAACACAATCTTATACACTTGGAAACATGACGGTTAAAACATGTATTATTTACTAATCAAATCTCAAAAGCATGAAATATAGCTGAATAAAACAATGTTGTTTGAAGCTTTTGAAAGTAAATGAAATAAATAGGTAACTTGGAAGCTACAAATACCTATTCCTACATGCTTATAGAAGCCCTCTAAAGCATGTATTAATACCCACACATTATCAAAAGAAAAGAACCTAGAACAATTTCACCTCATTAGCCAGAACATATGCACCCATGATCCACACAACATGAGCCTCCAAAGCCTTTCTTTATTACAAAATAGGTTGCATAGGAGAAACAAGCATTACAATATTTTACCAGAGGTTCTTTACATCAATCATCCACCCAAATAGAGATAAAGGATCCTCTATTTGTACAATGAGAGAAAGCTAAAACCCTAAAACCAATCCTCAAACCCTAACTAGCCTTGCCACCAAATAGATATGCCAGACCTAAAATGGAGAACCAGGAGTGAGGGGAGGCCTCCACCTAGGAAATAAACCCTGACTCCAACCCTAAACACTAAAATCCATCCATAGATGAGCCCACATGTGTGGAAGGCGCCCTCAGGAGAGAGAGGGGCATGAGTTGTTGAAGGAGGCACTGTAATGTTGGTAAATCTACCTTTTAGGTTTGGAATCAGCATCTTCTAGGGTTGGGAAGCCTATTGATGGTGTAAGCTTTAGTCTTCACCTCGATCAAATCACCGGACCAATGAGTGCTCTCCATCTCATTCTTTAGCTAGAGATGGCATGTCTGCTAACTGATAATAAATTAATTGCTGTCTTAATGATGACTGAAGCTGAGTTATGATAAATCCAATCATTATAAGTGCTCCATGAGATGTCATTTAGCTTTTATTTTACTGAATTTGGATTAATTTGTATAGTTTTAATTTTCTCCAAAATAATCATTTTTTTACTCAAAATTGACTTTTTTGGGGAAAAAGGCATTATGTGTCAGATTGTTGATCTGAAAGTTGGTTCTGACTAGCTGGTTGATCAATAATGATATTTGGCTTAAGGTTAGAGCCTTCAATCACTGAATTTGGAGTCCAAATGACCAACTTACCACAAACGGGTTTTTTCCATTCAATTTATGGAAAAATTAACCCAAAAAACATAGGAAAAGTAATTAAAAATTAAAAAATTAAAAAATAAGTTTTTCCCCATTCGAAAAAAAAAATTCGAATTTTTTTTATGTGTCCAGATGTCTTAGGACATGCCCATGATCTAGCTAAATAATTTCTAGTAGGTTTATAACACTCAATTGGGCTCTAATAACCCTCAAAGGCCCATAATTCAACATCGGGCATTCCAGCTTTGGAGGAAGCAGGAGAAAACCTCGTCAATTATACTCGGCTGACGGAAAAGCATAATTGTTAGGGCCAAAAAACTCTCTGGAATACCCTATTTGAGATTCTTCGTCTCAGGATATCGAACCACTCAAAAATATCCTACTAGCACATTTTATTACAAACCCCATAAGGCCATGGTCAAAATTATTCAAATAAAAAATTGGCTAGCATATATTGTCTAGACATGAAGACATATCAGCTGATACACTGGAATCAGACATTGAACATGTTTGTCAAGCGACGGCTCCTTAGGTAATCCAACTAAGTGCAAAATTAGAGGATAACAGAGTCTTCCGGCTCAAAGAATGTCAAAGGAAAAGGGCATCATGGAAAGTAAAAGGTTAAGCGTTCATATTGTGGGAAGGTCTTCCACCTTGAACATGCCTGCATGAAGAATAAAATTGATGAAGCTACCTCTCTCCTTGAGAGAAATCACATCAATCTTCTGGAAAGCTTTCAGAGGAGAGATCAGCAAGATCGCAAACAATAGCATGAAAGAGGTCATGCCCTCATGGAAAGAACTTCGAAGTCCAAATCACTCTTAATAGATTCTGGAGCTTTGAACCACATGATGGCTGAAAGAGACTCCTTCTCATCTTTGGAGACCGAAAAATATATTCCCATCCACATGGGAGATGACTCCACCATCATTTCAGAACGACAAGGTACTGTTGATCTTGGGAATGGCTATTTTTCAAATGTTTTGTATGTGCCATCTCTAGCATCAAACCTCCTAAGTGTTTATCAAATAATAGATACAGGAGTGCCCAAGAGAGTATCCTTCAGCCTGAATGATGTAACTATCATGAAACTTGCATCCAGGAAACTTGTTGCAAAAGGCCTTGCAAACCATCATGCAAAAGCCTATGAGTTTTCCCATTTTGTGGTGGATGCAAATCCCACCGCACTGCTGACTCATGGAAATGAAGTTAGTATACTATGGCATGAGAGGTTTTTCCATCTTAACTTCAAATACTTGCAGCAATTATAGAAAAAATTCATGGTTGAAGGGCTCCCAGTCATCAAGGCAACCACTGGAATTTGCAAGGGATGTGTTGTTGGAAAGCACCTTGAGCACAAGTTCGATCGAGGGAAGGCAAGCCGAGCTACATGCATCTTAGGATTGATACATTCTGATATCAGTGGTCCCATTCCTATCACATTCATGAATGTATTAATGTATGTTCTGACTTTTATTGATGATTTTTCCAGGTACACATGGGTCTTCTTTATCAAAAAGAAGTCTGAAGTTCGTGAAAAAATAACTGAATTGAAGGCCTTGCTTGAGAATGCATCTGGAAAAAAGATCAAGGCCTTGAGCTATGATAATGGTGAGGATTATGTCAGTAATTATTTGCTGCACATATGCTCCCAAATTGGTATTTAGGTCCAACATTGAATTCCCTACACTCCCTAGCAGAACGGTGTAGCGAAAAGGAAGAATCGGTCTCTCAAGGAGATGACCACCTGTATGTTGGAATCAAAGAAGTTGACTACAAATTTGTAGGCTGAAGCCATCCATTATGCAGCATACATTTATGAAAAATTGATACACTCATCTGTGAAAGGGAAGAACCCTTTCAAATCATACTTCGGACACAAGTTGGATGTGTCGAACGTGCAGGTGTTTGGGTCCACTGGATAGGCCCGAACTCCACTTGATAAAAGGAGGGCTTTACAACCGCAAATCATAGAATCTCTATTTATTATGTATATTTATCAATAAAAAGTTTTCAATATTCTTGATATAAAAAAAAATATCATGATCGAAAGGAGTGCCAAGTTCGATGAGCCTCTTCGGGAGGCGGAACTAGTGAAGGAGAAAACTGCTGATTTTCCTTCATATTCTATTGAATATTTGGATCATGAAATTGGGGGTTATGACCCTGATTTGGATCCTATAATTTCTTATATCAGTGTAAAACAAACATAAAATGATGAATTAGAACCTGAAGTACAAAATCATCTCCCAACTTGGGCCGACAGACACTCTCCTCCGCAGGAGATAACATTGGAAATCCGGATGATCCAAGGAGAACCCGGTCTGATTTCCAAATAGCAGGTATTGAGATATCTTATATTGATTATTTTATATATGAATATTGTTATTTGATGATAATTTAATACCAAAATTCCTACTACCATGGTTGGAAGGATCCGATATGGCAAGTTGCCATGGATGAAGAGATGAATTCTCTTCAGAAAAACACTACTTGGGAGCTAGTTTCTCTTCCTCCGGGAAGGATATTGGTTCAATGCAAGTGGGTGTTTCAGAATAAGGTTGCTACAGATGGAAGCACTTGAAAATATAAGGAAATGCTGGTGGAAAAATGTTTCTCCCATGTCCAAGGTGTGAACTACCATGAGACTTTTGCACCGGTTGCAAAAATGGACTCCATCCGCCTAGTTTTGGAAATTTCAGCATTTAAACACTGGGGAGTGCATCATATGGATGTTAAGCCAGAATTTATACATGGAGATATTCATGAGGAGATATACATGAATCATCCTGAGGGATATATCTCTGATCCATATTTGGTTTGCAATCTAAAGAAGTCACTATATGGGTTAAAACAGGCCCCAAGAGAGTGGTATTCCAAGATGGATGCCTTCCTTCTCTCGCAAAACTTCCAAAGGTGTAGATCATATATAAATCTGTATATACAGTAGTATGATTCATTTGATTATTATTTTTTTATTTTTTTATGAATTACTGATCACAGGTAGAACAGTTGCTTCTATTTCAATCATCAAAACTGCTCTCCACAATGCATTTGAAATGAGCGATTTGGGGCTTTTAAAACAATTTTTGGGGCTCAAAATTGAGCAAAATTATGATGGGATAATTACCACTCAGTAAAAATACATATCATACCTATTATTAAATTTTATCATGGTTTAATGTAGTCCTACACCATTCAGTTTCCTTTCAGGGATCAGCCTTGAAGAAGGAAAAAGCACACCCTCCATGGACTGCACTATTTATCGACAGCTGATTGGTAGCTTGTTGTACTTGACTCATTATTGGCCTGATATATGTTATGATATGAATGATATATCAATATACATGTAGAATCCCCATGATATTAATTGGAATGAAGCCAAGAGGATCCTCCAGTACATTTAGGGAATCCAGACCTATGACATTCACTATGCTGCAGACTTCAAGCTAAAGCTGGTTGGATAAACATATTCCGATTGGGAGGGTGATTCTATTGATTAGAAGTCAACTTTTGGATATGTATTCATGTTTGGTGGTGGCTCCATTTTCTGGTCTAGCAAAAATTAGGCCTCCATAGCATTGTTTTCAACAGAGGCCGAGTATTGAGTAGCGGTGAATGCTTGCATCCAAGCTGTTTGGTTGCAAGGCATTATTTCAGAGTTTGATATTGGTAGTAATTTGTTCACTATCCTATTTTGTGACAATCAAAGTGCTATTAAGATATCCGTAGATCCAGTTACTAGACAGAGGACCAAGCATGTAGAGATAGACATGCACTAGATTAGGGAGCCGGTGCATGATAGGACCATCATTCTACAATAATGCCTGACTAATGAGCAAAATGTAGACATATTCACCATGATATTTTCAAAAAATAGGTTCAATTACCTCCATTCACTATTGGGGGTGTGTTCATCAGGGTTATCCAACTACTTTCAGTGTTCATCTTGAGGGGGGGGTTTTCCCACTAGCTTTTCCTTTTTTTCCTCACTTAGTTCATTTTTTAGCATTGCTTGAGTTTCAGTATTGTACTTTATGTTTTCTACTCCTCTTGAGTATAGCTTAAGGGGGGTGTTGGAGACATTTACCACCATACACACTCATTTTGGTCAATTTGGCCTAGTTAAACCAATATCCTAAGTTTTATTGAATTAAATGACATCAGAGGAGCATTGTATGACATCAGCATGAGCACACCCACACCTACCTTTAGTCAAGGAGGCCAAATTAGCCTTCTCCTACATTCGAGGAGGCTAACTGGATCACTTTGAGGGTGATCTGAATGTCATAAGTGCCCCATATTGCTAACTTATTCGGTTAGATAGAATAGTGAAAGCACCTCCCTTCATTCAATTGATTATTTAATGATTATTTAATGAACTGGAGTCAACAGGGGTGCCTCCAACCACTTATGATGGTCAGTTACACTTCAGTTAACCTCATCGGGGTTCATTGGAGTCATTGATGTGCTACCACTTGTTGGTTGGCTTGCAGTGACATGTGTCTGAGCAACTTTCAATTAGAATCAGTCATTTATTGCACTGTGACTTCAGTTGAGTCAATTAGGGTTTTGATCAGTGGTTCACTGTAGTGTTTATTGTGGATTACATTCAATTAAGCTAGAATCACTCATTCAATTCAAATGACCAGCTTGGGAATTCAAATTGTCTTAGAATTCATGCTTCTGGCATGATCATTGGATTGTATTATTCATTATTCATTTGATTAAACAGAGCTGCTAGTTCCATTGCAGCACCATTTTGCCAATTTTATCATTATCTGTCTATAATGTTTGTGACACCATGTTTTCAGTCCCTAGACCACTGTGACAAATTAATACATTTTAGTTCTTCTAGTTCAAGGGGAAATCAGAGGCCCCAATTACCTAATGTTTAATTTCTCCCATGAGCATTTTGTTAGATTGATCCAACCCTACTAGAATTGGTTTCATATGTTTTGGGTGATGCTTTCTTCAAGGTCATTCAATGGTTTGTTACCCAACACTTGTATGACATAGATGTTAATATGGTTGAGTGTTATGAGTATTCTATCCTAGTGGATTTTAACCTTAATGACATTATTTACAAGCCATGGACGATTCAATAATGAATTTTCCCTATTTTTTAAATAGAATCTAAAGTTTTGATTGATAAAGGATATTGGTCCATTCAAGAGAAAAGAGAGAGTGGAGTCACTAGTTGGATTTAGGACAAAGCCAATAAACACTAGGGAAAAAAAGAAAGGATTAAAAAAAGAGCAAGGGCCACTAGGGTAATTAGAGTTTCATATCTTAAATACATTAAGCCCAGGCTATAGATTATAAAGGCCCCTTCACTTGTATTTCAAATTAGGTTTTTTTAATAAATCAACAAAGGAATGAAACTAACAAGTTAGGGTTAATTTATGGAATATTCCCTTAATGAGATAGAAACCCTAATTTTGAAACATTGAAATATAAGTATGGAAGGACCTCACCTAAAATTCACAATAGTAGGTATTGAAGGTAGATGGTATGAAGAGGATAGTGATGACAAGTCCCCAAGAGTGAAACTCATCCAATCATGAAACTGACTGGTTATGTTTGTTGGAACCTTAATGTAGATATTACAATGATCGAATATTTTGTGTATCCACTTCCAACCACTTTGCATCTTCAACAGTCCCTTTTGTTTTATGATTGGATTATGGTGCTTGAAAATGATATGATGTCATTTTGGAATGAACATAGATCTATTATTTGAGGCCAATTTTATAACTTGGGTACCTATTGAGTAAAATGGTAGTCATTGATTTCAAAGCTGTTAACAAAAGGAACTAGATCATTTTCATTGGTGTCAAAGATGTTAACAAAAGAAACTAGCATAGGTTGCAAGTTGAATGACAAACAACCCTATAGCAAGTTCAATGATTGAGATCGATCATCCAAGTAAATAGATGGCTCACAATATTCATGTTGAATGAACCAGCGCAAAGGTTAAAACACATGCGAAGTGATAAAGTTCCACAAGGGAGTAAGTTTGGATGGCATAGGTTAGTCCCACCCTAGATCCAATGGCTGAGGATCAGTTCCACAAAATATAGGTGGAAGGATGAAGTTATACAAAAATCAAATATCAAATGGCCTATATTAGTCCTGCACTAGATACGATGATTAAGGATTAATTTCGACAGTTAGGTAGAAAATCCAAAGTTCTACAAAATATCATGATCAGATAGCTAAGATTAGTTCTGCCAAAAACAAAACAATGGTGGAAAACCAACTTTTGCATGCTGCAGTGTGAAAAGGAGTTTGTGGAAAGGAAAAAGTGGACAGTCGACATCCTGCATCCCACATCCAGAAATCTAGAGATCAATTATCAAGGAGAATCCTGATGAAGATCAATAATGGAAAACTGGATTCTGCATTCTGCAGTGCGAAAAGGAGTTTGCAGAAAGGAGAAATCAGACAGTTGACATCCCACATCCTGTATCCATCATCCCGCAATCTAGAGATCGACGATCAAGGAGAAGCCCAATGAAAATAAAAGGTGGGGAGTCATTGAAACAGAAATTTGGTGTGGAAATATGCTTTAAAAATTATATTTGTAGAGAATATCAACTGTTTGGATTCTTTTTGCTGAAGAAGATTACAGAAGCACCAGAAAACGATAAACAAGGTTGCAGAAATGAATTCAGGGCTGTGGGAAGAACGAAATGGTGTCTTTGCTAAAGTGATGCGATGATTAAATGGGTAGATGATGATTGGTTGTGTGTGTAAGTAAACATCCATGACCCAAAATTAAAGAGAGAAGCTATAGAGAGATGTGTTGATACCAAATAGGTAGAGCATATTTAAATAAATGAATAGGTAAAGAATTAAGAGTCTCAATTATTGAGCTAGATAGAGTCAAAAGTGAATAGTTTATAAACTGTTCGAAAATATTGAGAAAATAAAAACAGAGTGGTAGGGTGGTGCTAGGGCAGGCCACAGGTCTATAGGGGGTCAAAGCCTCCTTCCAGTCATAGCTGGAGAACAACATGTTGTAGCATCCTTGTCTGTTGAAGCGGGAAGAAAACCATATGGGTGTTTTAGTATATATGTCTCTAGTTGTAGTAAAAAACTAGGGTGTGTTTGCATCCTTTTTGTAGTAGCAGATAATTTTTTTTGTAAATTCATCTTATTAATGAGTTTTTGTTGGTGGTTTTCTCTTTTAAGGTTTCCATGATAAAATCTATGTCTTAATTGTTGATTTTTGTGTATTTTAAAGAAAAATTAACAATATTGATTCACACCCCCTCTCGGTATTGTGGGATAAACAATCAATTAGTATCAGAGCGAGCTTCCTTCACAACACCTTAACCAATGGAATGAAGATCCCATCCAAAATCATAATGGATCAATAAGAAGGATTGGCCACTAACAAACCTCCACTATTTACCGAAGAAAATTATGCTTACTGGAGTGTAAGAATGAGGTGTCATCTGATGTCTCTGGGATGGAAGGTTTTGGGATCAACAAAAAAAGAGCTTAAAATAGGAAAACAATACCCTATAGACATAGTTAAACTAGGTAAATATGAAGGTAATTCCAAAGCCCTAAACTAATCTTAAGTGGTTTAACAAACTTGGTATTTACTAAAGTCATGCAATGCACACATGCCAAAGAAGCTTGGGAAAAATTGAAAATTATCTATGAAGGAGAGTCCAAGGTCAAAGAATCCAAACTTCAAACATATAAAGGTCAATTTGAAAGTCTTAAAATGAAAGAATAAGAGAATATTGGTGAATACCTTCTTTGTGTAGATGAAGTTGTTAATGTGATCAAAGGGCTTGGAGGTAAATTAAAAGAAAAGGAAGTGGTAAGAAAGGTACTAAAAACATTACCAATGAGATATGACCCAAAGGTATCTACCTTAGAAGAACGAGATGATCTTAAAAAGGTAACAATGAATGAGTTGCATGGAATTTTCACTACGTATGAGATGAGAACGAGACAAAATGGATTTTCAAGAAAATAAGCAGCTTTTAAATCCTCGTTAAAGAATCAATTAGAAAAACCAAATGATCAGGAAGATTTTTTCATTAATAAACTTGACAGAGGGAATGGAAAATAAAAGGGGAAGTTACCTTTAAAGTGTTTTAATTGTGGAATGATTGGAAATTTTTCCTCTAAATGCACCTACACTAAACAAGATGAGAATGAAGAGAAGGTAACTTCGAAGTTCAAAAAGGGTAAACTAGGAAACAAGAAAAAAACATATGGGAAAAATAAAATTGTTTACAGCATGGAAGATAGTGAAGATTCATATGGAAGTGAATCTGAAGAAACTGAAGTTTTGTTTATGGTCCTAGATGTTCAAGCCTCAAATAGTAACTCAAATGTAGAAGGAGAAGTAGACCTAAGAGTTGAACTTGTTAGCGCCCTTGAAGAAATTGAGAAATGTAGGAAAAAGAACAGACAATCAAACCTTATAATCAGTCACTTGGAAGCTCAAATTCTAGATGCCAAAAAGGTTGAGGAGGACCTAAACCTATAGCTCAAAAGAAGAATACAAGAGTATGAAAATCTTGTAGAATAAATCATACAATTCAATAGAAATATTGATGAAGGATATATTAAATCAAACTTTGAGAAGAGCTCAAGAATTCTAGATGAAATTTTAAGTAGCCAAAGACCATCAAGTGATAGTTCTAGTTTGGGGTTTGTTAAAGAGAAGATATGGCGTACCCGACCCTCCGACCGATGAAGAGGATGCTACCATGGTGTTAACCATCTGGGATACCAGCCCCATGAACATGTGCATTCATAAAATTGCTGAAATGTTGAAATAAAATGCTTTGAACTAGACATGCATACATGATCATTTATCATACATAGCAGAAGAAATCATACGTTCATACAAGCATTCAACATGTTCATCACATTCATTAAGAGAAAACATGATTGTAGAAGTAAAATAGACAAGATTACTTATCTTATGAAAAACTCGTTCCGCAACCAGCTACGTCGCTGCAATGTTCCACCCAACCATAGGCCAGCGTGCTCCTTAATCTCTCAGCAACGCTTCCATTCTCGACCTGGGCATGATTATCCAAGGAATAAGGAACAAGTAGGATTACACATAGCCAAGGATACATAAAGCACAGCCAAGCTGACACGGTTGGGTTTATCAGGCCATCAACAGGGCAGCCAAGCCAACATGGTCAGGTTTATCAAGCCATCAAGGAGTTGGGAAAGGCTAAATGCTAAGCTTGTGAGCTCATTACAGAGCCAAGAACACCTACACCAGAACTATCCTGGCTTCTAAGACACCCACACACACCCAACAGAAGGAATCGGTCCCTTCTCTGCTACATAGTCCCTCAGGCCCTGCATTCCCTTCCAGTGCTATTCAGGGGTTGTGGAGAAGAAAGCTAGCCCTCTAGATCTATCCGTGTGGTTTCCAGCCACCAGGTTTATCAAGCAAACCATGCCCCCATCCTTGCTCCCAACATAGTCTAAAGACCAACCATTGCACACATGCAAGCAATCAGCTATTACAGCTTAATAGGGAAAATGAATCCCAGGAAAATTTCAACAGGCCCCCAATGTATCAGTTCGCACAATTCACAACAATGGGGAAATCATCAATCCGTCCTAGACAACTAAGCAAGCGGAAAAGACTTACACAGGTCACATTGGGGAAGAAGATACAGAATCTCAACCTGTGCATGAGGCAAACTTGCACTAGACCCCAAAATAGAGAGGGAAAAACGTATGCATGAGCCACAAATTGGTAGGGGAAAATTTGCACACAGTCCGTGAGTGGAAAAATGGATCTCCATCGAAAAATCATGGATGATAATGACCAAATGGATCCCAGCTTGCTGTGTGAGTAACAACAACGTAGAACCCAGTACGTGAGAGAAGACTCACACCAAATCCCAAATACAGATTGGAACACACTTGACTCCTTTGTGTGAAAATGAAAACGACAGTGGAGGTGTCTCCTCCCTCTAGTTGCGTGAGACCCAGCCGGTAAGAAGCTTGTGTGTGAGGAAAAATGAATAGGCGATGGAGAGGATGCACCGTATTTGGAGGTGTGTGAGTGTTTCAGCACCGTCGTGGAGAGAATGATGTCTCTACTAGAGTGATGGTGGTGGTTTTCTTTCCATCGTGAGGTCAACCATGCTGGTGGAGTGTGTGTGTGGGAAAGGACTGACAGTCCTACCACACTCCACTCCCATCCATAACTGCCCCAACTACCAGCAGCAGTTTTTAATGGTAGTGGTTGGACAAAACAAGGGAAGGTGACACATGGATTTTCCCCCATTGGCCAAGGTTTGACATCCCCCACCCTTATCCTTGTGAAAATCATGCCCCTTCTCAATTTAGTTTCCGTGAACATAGCTGGTCAAGTTATTTAATTAAAGATGCATATTTACATGATGAAAAAACTCAATATGTATGCCGCATGCCCCGAGATACCATCGGTGACAATTTAAATCCGAAACATAACATAACCAATCAATGGTGGGGCCTTGGCCTTTAGCTCCTCACCATGATTATTTACAATATATACATCATATACATCTAATGCAATGGGGTCAAAACCAGGGTGTTACAGAAGAAGACAGAAAGATCTCCTGTCACAAATCAAGAAGGAAGTAAGAAAAGCTATGATGAAGTACTAAAGACTGTAGTTAACAAGTAAAGAAGTAAGCAAGAAGGCTTAATTTCTCAAGATATAAATAGAAATAATATAGCACCCAAGAGACCAAGTAGATATTTACAAATATTTTTAGGTCATTGTTTTTCTTGTAATAATTTTGGTCATAAAGACTTAAATTGCAAAACTGAAAGAAAGGTCTCTGAATACAAGAGGAAGTCATCAAGTAATAAGACGAAGAGAAATAAGAATATTTTTACACTACTTGAAAAATATGATATAGAATGTTATAAGTGTAATAACCATAGACATATGGCAAGAGATTGTAAAATGAAGACTCTTACAAGAAATATTGTTGAAATCAAATCTCAAAACACCAAACAAAAGAAGTATTGGAGTAAAAGGAAGAAAAGGAAAGTTCCATGATTGCTTTATGTGCAACCGAAAGCCAAACATTATGGCACTTGGATAGTGGTTTTTCAAAACATATAATCAATGAATCAAGAAAATTCATAACACTAAAAGATAATAAGGAAAAATTCACTTTTGGAGACAGTCTTTCCTCCAAAATTATACACAAAGGAACAGCTGCTGGCAACAGCAAGATCAAAGCAGAAAATATTTTGCTAGTTGAAAACCTCAAGCCTAATATTCTCAGTGTAATTAAAACATGTGATCAAGGACATATTTGTACCTTTGACTTAGAAGAATGTGAAATCAAGAATAAGAAATCAGGAAAGGTAGTTGGCATTGCTATGAGAAATACAAGCAATGTATACATATTGGAAAATGAAAAACAAAAATACTTAAGTATGGTAGATGAAGGTTGGTTATGGCACTGAAGGTTGGGACATTTAGATTTTGACAATCTTTCCAAAATAAGCACGAAGGAAGCTGTAATATATCTACCAAAAATTGTAGTTCCTCTAAACTCTATGTGCAAATATTGTTGACCTAGGAAGCAAACTAGATCTAGCTTTAAAATAAAAGAACACTTGACCTCACACCCTATGGAAATAATTCACACAGACCTATGTGGACCAACTAGAACTAAAAGCATGCAAGGAGATCACAATTTCATTTTTCTTAATCATGATTACAGAAGGATGACCTGGGTGGAATTCCTCAAATAAAAATTAGATTTTTTGAACAATTCAAAATATTCAAATCAATGGCTGAAAATGAGTCAGGTATAAAAATCAATTTTATTAGATCGGATAATGGGGGATAGTTTAACCCAAATGAACTCAATGAGTTCTGTGAAGGTCATGGAATTAAAAGTCAATTTTCAGCTGCAAAAACTCCTCAGCAGAATGGGGTTGTTGAAAGGAAAAATAGAACAGTCCAAGAAGCTGCCAGAACTATGCTCAATGAATCAACATTTTTCAGAGTACTTTTGGAGAGAAGTTATATACACATGAGTCTACATACTTAACAGAGGACAAATCAGAGTGAATAAGGATAAGAGCCCCTATGAATTGTGGTATGGAAGACTAGCCTCAATCAAATATTTTAAATTTTTTGGAAGTAACTGTTACATCAAAAGAAATGAGGATGACCTTAGAAATTTTGACTCCAAGACTGATGACGAAATATTTCTAGGATACTCATCCACCAAAAGGCCATATAGATTTTACAATAAAAGGTTACATGAAATTGTAGAAAGTGCTGATGTGAAAGTAGATGATATAAAACCAAGGAAAGAGAAAAATCTTGATAGTATTGAAAATACATGTGATGAGGAAATAAAAGACTTGCAAAAGGATGATAGCATTAATAACGAAGAAGAAAACAAAGATAAGTAAGATACACAGGAAGATGAAGAAGACTCCCCTAGATGGGGTCACAGATCATGCGTGATAAAAATGTTGGAGTCATAACATGAAGACAACTACCAGGTGTTGAACATGCCCTACTCTCAATAGTTGAACCCAAGAACTCTACAGAATCTAGAAAAAGTGATGAATGGGTCAAAGCCATGAATGAAGAACTATATCAGATTGAGAAAAATGAGACCTAGGAACTTGTCCCAAGACCTGAAGATAAGAACATTGTAGGAACCAAATGGATTTTCAAAAACAAGTTCAATCGGGATGGAAACGTAACAAGGAACAAAGCAAGATTGGTTTGTACGGGGTAGGCTCAAGTGGAAGGTATTGAATTTGAAGAAACTTATGCTCATGTAGCATGACTTGAAGCAATTAGAATGTTTTTAGAACTGTCATGCCATAAAAAATTCAAAGTATATCAAACGGATGTCAATTCTACATTCCTAAATGGAAAAATAGAAGAAGAAGTATATGTTGAACAACATGAAGGGTTTCTCTTGTCAGAAAACAAAGATTATGTCTGTAAACTGAAGAAGGCACTCTATGGTCTCAAACAAGCTCCAAGAGCTTGGTTTTCAAGACTAGACGGTTACTTGAAACAACAAGGGTTTAAAAGAGGATCCACTGAAAGTAATCTTTACCTAAATATCAAAGATAAAAATATGATCATTGTTGCTGTCTATGAAGATGATATCATATTTGGAAGCAATATTCAAATCCTAAGTAGATATTTTTCCTTTGAAATGTAGAAAGAATTCGAAATGTCAATGTTGGGTGAATTTCCTTTCTTCTTGGGATTACAACTCTACCAAACAGATGAAGGAATTTTCATCTCTCAAACTAAGTACATCAAAGATATGTTGAAAAAGTTTAAAATGGAATATTCCAAACCTATTGGTACTCCTATGGTCACTAGTTGCAAGCTAATCAAGGATGATGAATCTCTGGAAGTATATCATACCATGTTTAGATCCATGATTGGGAGTCCGCTATATGTGATAGCTAGAAGACTATATGTGATGCAAGTTGTTGGATTGGTGGCTATATTCTAGTCAACTCCCAAGGAAACACATGTAACAGTAGTAAAAATGATTTTTAAATATCTAAAAGGTACCATGGAGTGTGGTTTATGGTATCCAAAAGGACAATACTTTACCTTGAAAGCATTTATTGATGTAGATTGGGAAGGAAGTGTTGATGATCGAAAAAGTACTAGTGGAGTGGAATTCTTTCTGGGAAATTGTTTAGTATCATGCTCAAGTAAAAAAAAATCCTCCATTTAACTCTCTACAACAGAATAAGAATATATTGCTTCTACCTCATGTTGCAATCAGGATAATTTGATTAAACAAACCCTAGAAGATCTAATTGTAAAATATGAACATCCAATAGTGATCAAATGTAATAACACTAGTACTATAAATATGTCTAAAAATCCTATCATGCATTCTAAAATGAAACACATACCAATCAAGTATCACTATATGAGAGAACAGGTATCTCAAAAAATTTTCAGATTAGAATACATTGACACAAAAGAACAGATTACTGATATTTTCACGAAACCACTACCTAGAGAAGCCTTTGAGCATCTTAGACATAATATGGGAATAATTCCCTTACAAAAGAACTAAGAGAAGGAAGTGCAATATCAAGGGGAGCTGTCAGACATAGAGATTCTCTTTCAATGGTGTCAAAGGGGGAGAATGATTAAAGATATTTCCATCAATGCCAATGGGGGAGATTGTTGAGTAAAATTGTTGTCATTGATGTCAATGGTGTTAACAAAAGGAACTAGCACATTGCCATTGATGTCAAATATGTTAACGAAAGGAACTAGCATAGGTTGTAGGTTGAATGATAAAAAACCCTATAGAAATTTGAACGACTGAGATCAATCATCCAAGTAAATCAATGGCTCACAATGTTCTTGCTGAATGAACCAACACAGAGGTTAAAATAGGTGTGAAGTGATAAATTTCCACAAAGGAGTAAGTTTGGATGGCAGGGGTTAGTCACGCCCTAGATCCAATGGCTGAGGATCAATTCCGCTAAAGGTAGGAAGAAGGATGAAGGTCCAAAACAATCAAAGATTGAATGGCCTATATTAGTTTCTCACTAGATCTGATGATTAAGGATTAATTCCAACAGTTAGGAGGAAAATCCAAAGTTCCAGAAAAGATCAAGATTAGACGGCTGAGATTAGTTCCGCCGAAAATAGAACAATGGTGGATAACTGACTTTTGCATTCCACAGTGCAGAAAGGAGTTTGTGGAAAGGAAAAAGTGGAAAGTCGACATCCTTCATCCCGCATCCTGCAATCTAGAGATCAACGATCAAGGATACGCCTGATGAAGATCAACGATGGAAAACCAACTTTCGCATTTTGCAGTGTCGAAAGGAGTTTGCAGAAAGGAAAAACTAGACAGTTGACATCCCGCATCCCGTATCCCACATGGTACAATCTGGAGATCAATGATCAAGGAGAATCCCGATGAAAATCGACAGTGGGGAATAGTTAAAATAGAAATTTGGTGTGGAAATACGATTTAAAAAGAAGATTTGTATAGAAGATCAATTGTCCAGATTTTTTTTTATTAAGAAGATTACATAAGCACCAGAAAATGATAAACAGGGTTACAAAAATGAATTCTGAGTTGTGGGAAGAACGAAATGGTGCCTTTGCTGAAGTGATGTGATAGTTCAACAGGAAGATGATGATTCATTGTTTCTGTAAGTAAACAACCACGACCCATAATGAAAGAAAACAACTATGGATAGATGCATTGATATGAAATAGGTAGAGCGTATTTAAATAAATGAATAGGTAAAGAATTAAGAGTCTAGATTATTGAGCTGGACAGAGTCCAAAGTGAATAGTTTACAAATTGTTCCAAAAGACTGAGAAAATCATAACAGAGTGGTAGGGTGCTGCTAGGTCAGGCCACAAGTCTGACAGCGGTCGAAGCCTCCTTCCTGTCGTAGCTGGAGAATAGGGTCTTGTAGCTTCCTTATCTGTTGAAGTAGGTAGAAAACCATATGGATGTTGTAGCATATTTGGCTTTAGTTGCAGGAAAAAACTAGGATGTGTTTGCATCCTTTTGGTTGTAGTAGATAAATAATTTTGTAAATTCATCTTATGAATGAGTTTGTGTTGGTGGTTTTCTCTTTTTAGGTTTCCATGATAAAATTTGTGTCTTAATTGTTTATTTTTGTTTATTTTAAAGAAAAATGAACAATACTGGTTTACCCCTGCCCCCTCTTAGTATTGTAGGATAAACCAACAATACTGTGTATTTTCCAGAAGAGGGGCCTAGTTACTATTACAAAGTATGAAGATCGAGGGATTGTTTCTCCCCAAATTTGTTCCTTAGGTTAGCAACCTCTGTTCTCATCCACAGAACTAACCCAATGGTTCTAAAAAAATCTTTTCATTGCCCCAAATATTAATCTGCTACTATAGGAGTGTCTTGATGGGTCTGCAATTTATGTCTTAATAGTTGTAGGGTTGTTTTTCATGACTTTGTTTCCTATATCTTCCCTTAGGTTTTTTTTGGTTCATAGATATCTACAAAAACATGCCTAGAATGAGAGTTTCCTCACTATTACTAATCATGTCAAGAGTTTACATCCAATGCTTTGGATCCACAATATGATCATAAATCAACCAGCAATGAAAATTTCCTCAATACTCCAACGCAATTCATTTCCTAGGCTGTTGGAAATGGCTAATGGAATTTGGTCCTCATCAAAATTGCAAAGAATTTTGACTCAAGCATCATGTTTTTTGTAAATTAGGCATCATATTATTTTGTGTTGAAATGTGAACATTTCCACTACTATATCATGTTTAGTTTGTTGATCAAAACTATAAGGGCTATATTTTTTATAGGTAATATACAAAACATAGTGTTTCATGATGAATATATTGCAAAACCTTGGTTGAATGTATGTATGGTCATCTGTTACAAGACTTCCACTGACATTTTTCCAACGTGCCTGGAAATATTTACAATTTTTCTTGTAATTATTACCTTGATGTACCTTCTCTTCTCGCCTTATTATGAAAAATTAATCAATGGTTATAAGTATTTATGTTTTTCTTCAAGCAGTTGTCACAACATTTCATTTGAGAAAAAGAAGGCAAAGAGATTCCTTTGACACATTCTCTGGTAGTAGCAACTTGCATGCATAGTCCCAAGGACATTACCATCTAGTCCCTTTGAATCATAATATCCTTCCTTTTCATTCATAGGTTTCCTAGGTTTGTTGATTATGATGCCCACTATTGTTAGGATGTCAAAAATAGGTTTGAAATTGGTTTCTAAACCCTAGGCATGCACATATTGTTGTTTGTTGTTATTATGACCTTAAAACCACCCATAATTGAGATTTAATTTGTTTTGTTATTGTTTGAGGGTTAAAATAGTGTTGAATCATGCACAAAAATTCCTAGAAGTGTTGCTACAGGGAACTGGACTGCTCAAAATTCCCTTTCTCAGTGGATCATGATGCATGGTTCCACCGAAAATATTCCCATATCTAAGGAAAAATGAGGTTTTACTGATGGAAGTTTGTATTGACCATGATCACGTAATATTCCAGTGGGTGCAACATGGTGAGCCCCTTAATAGTATTTGAAGGAACCATTGATAATATCCAAGTGATCGCATTAATGGTATTCTTCAAAGTATGCCAATACTTGCATGGTGGGTGCTGGCACATTCATATCATAGTCCTCATATTCACTTGATTAATCCAGTTTTCTACTCACGTAGTTTGAGTCCTTACCTATGCATGAACTAAGAAATAGTTATTTATTCACTAATGAACAAGTAGGTGCACATCTCTTCTTAGGTTTTCAAGGGCCTGGGCACATTCTTTTCCTTATATGCTTGTTGTCTGCATGAAACAGTTCATCTTCACTGTTCAACTTTGGATTCCAGGTAAAATGTTATAGGTATAAGAATTTGGTTTCATATTGTTTTATATTTGGTTGGTTCTTAATATGGGATCTATAGTTCATTAAGCTAGCCCCTTCCCTATGATCGCAGTAAAAAAAATCATTTCCATTATGCATCACATTGTTGGCCAATGGAGACAGAGTGAGGGATCTCATTGGACATTTAACTTTGTGCAAAAAAGTGCAGCAGATGGTCATTGAGGTATCATTCCTAGGCTCGGGATTCCAAAGTTTGAGTGGTGGTCTAAGTGATATGTCTAATGTGTTACCACCTAAGTTGTACATAGTAGTTTTTATCAAGTGAGCCCGATGAACCGGACAGGGTTAACTTGTTCGAACTTCAAAAGGACCTTTGGAAGTACTTCTAGGAAGTGCTTGTTGTATCATATCACATGTTCATACCCCATGGGGGATTTGTAATAAATGTTCAAGCATGATGGTGTCTGTAAAATACTCGGTCTCTTAGATTTTATTTGTCAATCCGATCAGCCCAGGGTGTTTTTTCCCTTGGTTATTATTGGTTGTTAAACAAACGACTGATAATTTCTGAGTTTTTCACTCCATACCTCCAAAGTTGGGGTGGTCGGCTTGGCATTTAGGCCTATTGAGGTTATTAGAGTTTATGTGTCAATGTATAAACATGTTAGACATCATTTTTGAGTCATATGAACATGTCTAAGTCCCCCTAGGTGTTTTCCAAATTTTCAATTTTTTAGTTTTTATAGTGTTTTTTATTAAATTTTATTTTTTCCAAAACTTAGGCTATTTTTTAAGAGTTTAATTGGAAAATTTTATTTTGTAATAAAAGTGGGCCAAATAATCGGTTTCAGTCATGTAGGTGCTCATTTTCAAGCTAAGAGCACCATCTAAACCCATGGACCCACTATTTCCTAGTTTTTAGTGATTTTCCATCACTCAGGTCAAAAAGCCCCAAAAATCAATTATTGATTATTTTAATTAATAAATTGATGAATAATGGAGCAAATCCAAAATCAATAAATCAATGGATTCTCAGCCGATTTGATTGAAATCAGTCAGATCTGAAGCAGATTGACTGGATCTGATGAATCCTTGACTGAAGGAGGTAATTAAGTCAGATGCAGAGTTGATATTGAGCATCCTTTATGGGGAATTTCGCCCTCCCTCTCTCCTCAACACGTTTTGGCTCATCTGGATGAGTTTTGGGCCGATGTGTCAGTGTATGGGTTGATGTGTCAGCCAGATTAGGCCCCCGGTTGACAAGTAGGCTCAGTTCAGCCTCAGTTATGCATTGATGAACTCTCCATCAGTTGATTTCACTTGATTCCATGAGGAATTGCACCCCCCCTAGGCTGGATGGCCTGCAAATTGTATAAATCCTACTTGAGGCTCCCTCTTCCAAGCTAGTTAGAGCTTGACTGAAGGGCTTTCCATTGTAAACTCTGTACTGATCTTCATTTATTGAAATAAAGAGAAGATTTGGAGGCTCAATTGTGGAGTACCTTTCATGTGTGGATTGTCATTGTCATGCTGCATTCGAGGTGAAACTGCTATTTTTCCAATTTCTTGCACTTAATTATTGTCTGCCTGAATGGTTTCTAAAATCATAGGGATAGATCATTGTAAGTAAGCTTACTTACTTTCTATTTGCTGCATATGTTTGAATGATTTAATACGTATATTTTAAATAACGTTATTTGCATACTATATCATCCCTTTCTCATATGTATCTTCAGATCTGATAGTTCTGTTTCCAGGAGTTGTGTTGTAGCTTACAGGTTTGCCATGGCTGGAAGATTTATGGTTCAGCGTTGATTCCATTGATTTCCAGTATATATTGCTAATATGATGCCCCTCGGTGCTTCACTACCAAGTTTCCTCTGTAGATCTGCTTCAACAACAAGCACCTTTCTTCCCCTTTCTGTCCTTTAAAAATTATTAAACTTTCCTCAAATTGGTTACTTTAAAGGTTTCTTATTACTCTGATCTATCTCTTTAAGAAAAATACACATAGATATGATCAGTAATATCCCTCCCAAAGTCTAGATCTTAGTTTTGTTTTGCACCTAAAGTTCAATTTCAAGAGATCTAGCTAAAAGTACCTTATTTTCGCAAGCAATTTAGTGAAAATTCATAGCTTTCTGTTAAGGTAGTTTCATTTGATGAACGATAAAATTCAATATTCTGCAATATCATTGCATTTAATTGGCTGCACAAATAACAATCGAATATCCCAAGGAAAGCTCGCTTTCCTTGGTTCCTTTTTTCGCCGATTTAGCTAGTTCAATTTCATTACTTTTTGAGATAAAGTAGGCTGACCCAAAGGTACTCTTAAAGTGATTTTGGGAATTTGTTATTCTAACATGCTCACTGTAATTTAGCAGTTATGACAGAGAATAATGGAAGAATCTGTCCAAAGTGGCTTTTGGAGCGCTCAAATCCCCCAAGGGGTCTCCCTTTTGTCACAAAATTCTTAAAACTTTTGTATAACTGTAAGATCTTGGTTTCAGCTTGTATAAGGACCAATAATAAATGATATATCAGTCCTCTGATATTTTAACCAATAATGAATAAAATTTCCTTCGGAATAGCCTCTTTCGAGCCCATTCCCCATCCCCCCTGGGGGGATTCGCGTCGGTGCCATTTTCGTCGTTTTCTGCTTATTTATTTTTTACTAGAATTGATCTGATTTGTAGGGTAGTATACTTGATCTTGTTATTAATTCCATACTCCATATATTACTTTTCAAATTAATCATAATACTTACCCCACGATTTCCCGAGTGACCCAAAAGGGGAAAGAGATTCGTGGTAGGATTAATCAGAAAACCAGATTTGTGTAGTTGTTTTATTTTTCATATTTTGTTTATTAGCAACTTTAAAATTAACCCCTCCTTGATTCCCTGATTGAGATCCACTTGGATCGAAAGAGGTTCTTGGAGGCTTTTCTTTTAAACAAGAACACATCTTTTAAAACAAGACTCCAGTGTGTATGCTCTGCACTTGGCTGCGGTTCGTTCGATCAATCAAGCTGTATCAAAAGCACTTGGGTCACTAGTATAATTAGGATTCACTCTCCCCAACTGACAAACCATCAGGTGAAAATCCAACACCTAGATCAAACCTTTACGGTGGAAAAATACCCAAAGGAAGAAGGAACTTCTGAAAAGTGACCTCAGGGTGCCGATCGCTGTCACAACCTAATGGGTGCATTACGAACAATAGCCCCAGAGACTCCATTTCATCCCACATATTCCTTGCGGGTAGCCGTAAAGGTTTATTTTTTGACATACTCCAAGTACTCTCGGGTATATCTCGAGTCCCCCTTTGCCTAATTTAATTAACTCATACTTCACATTTAACTTAAAACATACCAAGATGCAATTGCAAAACATTCACTCCAAGCACATGCAAGCACATCGATTTTATTGATTTGACTCCATTTTAAGGCACTGGTCTTTTTTGCTTCATATATACATTGTGTATCAGCTTTGTGCTTTCGTGTGTTTATTTTCGTATCTCGTCATCTTTAATTATCTATAGTTAAAATATTCAAACTCCTAAGTAACTGATTCAGTTTAACATCATCACACTAAGAAATCATCCTTAGTAACTTAATAGGGTCTACCCCCCTTGGCTTCGTTAGGAGTTGAGGCTAAACGGAGGAGTCAAGAACAAGGTGATAGCCTTGACTCGAGACTTTCCCCCAAGGACACACCGAGTGGCTTGAAGATTTCTGCCACGTGACCCAGGTGTGTGAAAGGAGGCAACACTTTTTGGCGCCATTGCTAGGGATAAATCTTTTTATTCCCGAGTACGACTTTTGTTTTCTTCCTTTTTGTTTTTGGTTTGTTTGATGAATGCTTAGAGTAGATCTTTAATTTTCATCTCACAACTCCACTGACTTTTTTCCAGTTTTATTTTTACAAAGAAAAGCAAAAAATATTTTTTGTGAATAGATTTATAAATGCTTATTTTTCTTTTTCACATTGCGACTCCATTGAAGGGATAAAACCCTGTTATCTCATAAACATGTGAGGTTTTGTTGTGTGTAGATGAGCCCATGCGACATGTTAAAACCTTTAAAGCTCATCACGTGATAGCTCCACCTTGTCAGTACAAGGTTTAATCATTATATCAAATGGATACTATTTTGGATGAATTAGAGGAGAAATTTGGTGTCAGTTAGCCTTAAGGTTTCAACCTATCGATTTCTCAAACATCCCGGGTTTTCCTAACTATTGTGATGGTTTGGCGGATGCATATAACTAGCTTCCAACTTTTTATGGAGATTATGGTGACTCAGCCATCTGGCATGTCAAATATTTCCTTCAGTTGATTGTTGACTTCAATATTTTTCATGAAGACGATATGATGCAAATGTTTGTTAGTACTTTTCGGGGTGAAGCTTGTTATTGGTTCTATCAAGGCCTTCCTGATAAATGTATAACTTCTTTTCCAAGCTTCCTTTGGATGTTTTTAGAGCAGTGGCATGATGGTAGGGGTAGTATGAATGGTTTAAAAAGGCTTCTTGAAAAGATATGTACCTTCTACCTATCTGGGACAGAGTATCACACAGAAACATATGATGGACCTTTTTCCATGATACAAAGTATTGAAGACTTGGAATCATTTCTTGAACATTTAAGTAAAGAGGAAGTCAATGATACTCCCATAAAAAAGAATCCTAGAGGTTATTTAAGAAATGAAGAAATCAAGCGTCTTCTTAAAGAAAATGAGGTATCTTCCAACACACAGCAAGATTCTGAGGAAGGGAAAATCCAAGATGATCATATTGAAGAGCTCCAGGAGGAGCCCATGATGGAACACATTGTTGAAGATTCTCCTCATGTCACCATAGCTGAAGACATTGAAGATTTGGTGTATTCTCAAGTGCGTTGCAATGCTGATACCTTTCCAGAAAGGCCTCTAGAGAAATCCACTATGCAACACATACCAAGTGATCCCATTGAATATGTCCAAAATATTTCCTTGATTGAAGATAAGATTGAAGATCCTCTTCATGATATCATAACAGAAGCCCATAAAGAAACCTATGATAAGATCACTACAGTGTGTGGTGACACTAGACCTTGTTCTCATCATGTTGATGAAAGTTTGGAAAGTTTATTTCCTTATAACATTTTATCTAAAGAATATTGTTATGAATACAAGGAAGACATGGATAGGCAGGAGCATGATGCCATGGATGAAGAGTCCAACACATATGACATGGATGGGAGTGATGACTATTGGAATTTCATAGATAATCCAACTAGTAAAAATCTCATGAAGAGTCCCATCCATGATATGTCCAACAATGGGAGTGTTTATTCAAAAATTTGTGGAAGTCCAATCTACGATACATCCATAGAGGGAAGCACAGATCTGGATGCCTAGGAAAACCTTAGTATGGAAGAGGAGCATTCAGAATTTTCATGTGATCATTCAAAATCATACCATGTAGAGCCGCACAAGGGTATCAACAATGAAGACATTGAGAAACAATATTGTGAAAAGTCAGATGTGATGCAGTCAATGGAAAATTAGTCTCAGCCATCTTTTTCACATATAGAGGTTCCTTATGATTTGGAGCTACTTGGGGCTTGTGCAAAGAGTTATCATTTGATAAGCCCCGATGAACAGTATGATGATGTATTCAGTTTACCTCATCGTTCTGATTGGTATATCAGTCCTATCCAGTCATGGATAGAAGCAGCCTGCATGAGCACATACAAGTTTGGGAAGAATTTTTATGAAAGTGCTCATGCCTATGATCTCCCATCCATCCCGCTCATCCTGAATCATCATGCAGGTTTGCATTTTCTAAATAAAGTATCCTTACCTTGGCTGGTAACCAAAGACAAGGAAATTTTTTTTTATGTTAATCAAATGCTTAGGTGGCTACACTAGATTTCTAATTACACTTAACCCTTTTTATATCATGCTTAGAGTAGGAAAATAAGCTCCTTGAAAGAGAGCATTTACTTTCTACGTTTCTATTTTATACTTAGTGATAATAAAAATTTACTTCTTTTAGTTAGTTAAATTTATTTTGTTTAAATAAATCAGCTTAATGGTTCATTTGGTTTTTTATAAAACTTGTGCTACTGAAGTTTTTCTTGTCAAGTTGACATGTTTTTACATGGTATATCAACTAGAGATTCTGGTGTTCTCGTATCCTCTCCTTGCCTTAAAGACCAGATCGAGCACACGTCCCATAGTTGGAGCCAGAATGTTACCACCTAAGTTGTACTTAGTGGTTTTTATCAAGTGAGACCGGTGAACCGGACAGGGTTAACTTGTTTGGACTTCAAAAAGACCTTTGGAAGTACTTCTGGGAAGTCCTTGTTGTATCATATCTCATGTTCATACCCCATGGGGGATTTGTAATAAATGTTCTAGGATGATGGTGTCTGTAAAAGACTCGGACTCTTAGAGTTTATTTGTCAATCTGATCAGCCCAGGGTGTTTTTTCCCTTGGTTATTATTGGTTGTCGAACAAACGACTGATAATTTCTGATTTTTTCACTCCATACCTCCAAAGTTGGGGTGGTCGGCTTGGCATTTAGGCCTATTGAAGTTATTAGAGTCTATGTGTCAATGTATAAACATGATAGACATAATTTTTGAGTCATATGAACATGTCTAAGTCCCCCTAGGTGTTTTCCAATTTTTCAATTTTTTAGTTTTTTCAGTGTTTTTTATTAAATTTTAAATTTTCCAAAACTTAGGCTATTTTTTAATAGTTTAATTAGAAAATTTGATTTCATAATAAAAGTTGGCCAAATAATCGGTTTCAATTATGTAGGTGCTCATTTTCAAGCTAAGAGCACCATGTAAACCCATGGACGCACTATTTCCTAGTTTTTAGTGATTTTCCATCACTCTGGTCAGAAATCCCCAAAAATCAATTATTGATTATTTTAATTAATAAATTGATGAATAATGGAGCAAATTCAAAATCAATAAATCAGTGGATTCTCAGCCGATTTGATTGAAATCAGTCATATCTGAATCAGATTGACTGGATCTGATGAATCCTTGACTGAAGGAGGTGATCAAATCAGATCCAGAGTTGATATTGATAATCCTGTATGGGGAATTTCACCCTCCCTCTCTCCTCAACACGTTTTGGCTCATTTGGATGAGCTTTGGGCCGATGTGTCAGTGTATGGGTTGATGTGGCAGCCAGGTCAGGCCCCCGGTTGACAATTAGGCTCAGTTCAGCCTCAGTTATGCATTAATGAACTCTCCATCAATTGATTTCACTTGATTCCATGAGGAATTGCAGCCTCCTGGGCTGGATGGCCTACAAATTGTATAAATCCTGCTTGAGGCTCCCTCTTCCAAGATAGTTAGAGCTTCACTAAAGGGATTTCCATTGTAAACTATGTATTGATATTCATTTGTTGAAATAAAGAGAAGCTTTGGAGGCTCAATTGTGGAGTACCTTTCATGTGTGGATTGTCATTGTCATGCTGCATTCGAGGTGAAACTGCTATTTTTCCAATTTCTTGCACTTAATTATTGTCTTCCTTAATGGTTTCTGAAATCATAGGGATAGATCATTGTAAGTAAGCTTACTTAATTTCTATTTTCTGCATATGTTTGAATGAGTTAATACCTGTATGTTAAATAAGGTTATTTGCATACTGTATCATCCCTTTCTCATATGTATCTTCAGATCTCATAGTTCTGTTTGCAGGAGTTGTGTTGTAGCTTACAGGTTCGCCATGGCTGGAAGATCTATGGTTCATCTTTGATTCCATTGATTTCCAGTAGATATTTCTAATATCATGCCCCTTGGTGCTTCACTACCAAGTTTCCTATGCAGATCTGCTTCAACAACAAGCACCTTTCTTCCCCTTTCTCTACTTTAAAAATTATTAAACTTTCCTCAAACTGGTTACTTTAAATGTTTCTTATTACTCTAATCTATATCTTTAATAAAAATACACATAGATGTGATCAGTAAGATCCCTTACAAAGTCTATATCTTAGTTTTGTTTTGCACCTAAAGTTCAATTTCAAGAGATCTAGCTAAAAGTACCTTATTTTCGCAAGCAATATAGTGAAAATTCATAGCTTGATGTTAAGGTAGTTTAATTTTCTGAAGGATAAAATTCAATATTATGCAATATCAGTGCATTTAATTGTATGCACAAACAGCAATCCAAGATCCCAAGGAAAGCTTGCTTTCCTTGGTTCCTTTTTTTGCCGATTTAGCTAGTTCAATTTCATTACTTTTTGAGATAAAGTAGGCTGACCCAAAGGTACTCTTAAAGTGATTTTGGGAATTTTTTATTCTAACATGCTCTCTTTACTTTAGCAGGTCTGAAAGAGAAGAATGGAAGAGGCTTTCCAAAGTGGCTTTTGGAGCGCTGGAATCCCCCCAGGGGTCTCCCTTTTGTCACAAAATTCTTAAAATGTTTGTATAACTGTAAGTTCTTGGTTTCAGATTGTATAAGGACCAAGAAGAACTGATATATCATTCCTTTGATATTTTAACCAATAATGAATAAAATTTCCTTTGGAATGGGCTCTTTCGAGCCCATTCCCCATCCCCCCTGGGGGGATTCGCGTCGGTGCCATTTTCGTCATTTTCTGCTTATTTCTTTTCTACTAGAATTGATCTGATTTGCAGGGTAGTATACTTGATCTTGTTATTAATTCCATACTCCATATCTTAATTTTCAAAGGAATCATAATACTTACCCCACAATTTCCCGAGTGACCCGAAAGGGGAAAGAGATTCGTGGTAGGATTAATCAGAAAACCATATTTGTGTAGTTGTTTTATTTTTCATATTTTTTTTATTAGCAACTTTAAAATTAACCCCTCCTCGATTCCCTGATTGAGATCCACTTGGATCGAAAGAGGTTCTTGGAGGATTTTCTTTTAAACAAGAACACATATTTTAAAAACTTATTAAAATTTACAAGACTCCAGTGTGTATGCTCTGCACTTGGCTGTGGTTCAGCTGATCAGTCAAGCTATATCAAAAGCACTTAGGTGAATAGTATAATTAGGATTCACTCTCCCCGACTGACAAACCATCAGGTGAAAATCCGACACCTAGATCAAACCTTTACGGTGGCAAAATACCCAAAGGAAGCGGGAACTTTTGAAAAGTGACCTCGGGGCACCGATCTCTATCACACCCTAATGGGTGCGTTACAAACAATAGCCTCAGAGACTCCATTTCATCCCACATATTCCTTGCGGGTAGCCGTAAAGGTTTATTTTTGGACATACTCCAAGTACTCTTGGGTATATCTGGAGTCCCCCTTTGCCTAATTTAATCAACTCATACTTCACATTTAACTTAAAACATACCAATATGCAATCGCAAAACATTCACTCCAAGCACATGCAAGCACATCTATTTTATTGATTTGACTCCATTTTAAGGCACTGATCTTTTTTGCTTCATATATACATTGTGTATCAGCTTTGTACTTTCATGTGTTTATTTTTTTATCTCGTCATCTTTAATTGTCTATAGTTAAAATATTCAAACTCCTAAGTAACTGATTCAATTTAACATTATCACACTAAGAAATCATCCTTAGTAACTTGATAGGGTCTACCCCCCTTGCCTTCGTTAAGAGTTGAGCCTAAATGGAGGAGTCAAGAACAAGGTGACAGCCTTGACTCGAGACTTTCCCCCAAGGACACACCGAGTGACTTGAAGATTTCTGCCATGTGACCCAGGTGTGTGAAAGGCGGCAACACTTTTTGCCGCTGTTTCCGGGGATAAATCTTTTTATTCCCGAGTACGAATTTTGTTTTCTTCCTTTTTGTTTGTGCTTTGTTTGATGAATGCTTAGAGTAGATCTTTAATTTTCATCGCACGACTCCACTGACTTTTTTCCAATTTTATTTTTACAAAGAAAAGCAAAAAATAATTTTTGTGAAAATATTTATAAATGCTTATTTTTCTTTTTCACATGGCGACTCCATTGAAGGGATAAAACCCTGTTATCTCATAAACATGTGAGGTTTTGTTGTGTGTAGATGAGCCCATGCGACATGTTAAAACCTTTAAATCTCATCACATGACAGCTCCACCTTGTCAGTACAAGGTTTAATCATTATATCAAATGGATACTCTTTTGGATGAATTAGAGGAGAAATTTGGTGCGTAGTTAGCCTTAAGGTTTCAACCTATCGATTTCTCAAAAATCCTAGGTTTTCCTAACTATTGTGATGTTTTGGCAGATGCATATAACTGGCTTACAACTTTTTATGGAGATTATGGTGACTCAGCCATCTAGCATGTCAAATATTTCCTTAAGTTGATTGTTGACTTCAATATTTTTCATGAAGACGATATGATGCAAATGTTTGCTAGTACTTTTCAGGGTGAGGCTTGTTATTGGTTCTATCAG
>LPNX010928974.1:128685-146607 GCA_001517045.1 Pseudotsuga menziesii | reverse complement strand
TTGGAAAATTTGATTTCGTAATAAAAGTGGGCCAAATAATCGGTTTCAGTCATGTAGGTGCTCATTTTCAAGCTAAGAGCACCATGTAAACCCATGGACCCGCTATTTCCTAGTTTTTAGTGATTTTCCATCACTCAGGTCAGAAAGCCCCAAAAATCAATTATTGATTATTTTAATTAATAAATTGATGAATAATGGAGCAAATCCAAAATCAATAAATTAGTGGATTCTCAGGCGATTTGATTGAAATCAGTCAGATCTGAAGCAGATTGACTGGATCTAACGAATCCTTGACTGAAGGAGGTGATCAAATCAGATCCAGAGTTGATCTTGAGCATCCTTTATTGGGAATTTTTCCCTCCCTCTCTCCTCAACACGTTTTGGCTGATCTGGATGAGTTTTGGGCCGATGTGTCAGTGTATGGGTTGATCTGTCAGCCAGATCAGGCCCCCGGTTGACAAGTAGGCTCAATTCAACCTTCGTTCTATATTGATGAACTCTCCATCAGTTGATTTCACTTTATTCCATGAGGAATTGTGCCCCCCCTGGGGTGGATGGCCTGCAAATTGTGTAAATCCTACTTGAGGCTCCCTCTTCCAAGCTAGTTGGAGCTAGACTGAAGGGCTTTCCATTGTAAACTTTGTACTGATCTTCATTTGTTGAAATAAAGAGAAGCTTTGGAGGATCAATTGTGAAGTACCTTTCATGTGTGGATTGTCATTGTCATGCTGCATTCGAGGTGAAACTGCTATTTTTCCAATTTCTTGCACTTAATTATTTTCTTCCTGAATGGTTTCTGAAATCATAGGGATAGATCATTGTAAGTAAGCTTACTTACTTTCTATTTGCTGCATATGTTTGAATGAGTTAATACCTATATGTTAAATAAGGTTATTTGCATACTGTATCATCCCTTTCTCATATGTATCTTCAAATGTGATAGTTCTGTTTGCAGCAGTTCTCTTGTAGCTTACAGGTTTGCCATGGCTAACAGATCTATGGTTTAGGTTTGATTCCATTTATTTCCAGCAGATATTTCTAATATTGTGCCCCTCGATGCTTCAGTACAAAGTTTCCTCTGTAGATCTGCTTCAACAACAAGCACCTTTCTTCCCCTTTCTCTCCTTTAAAAATTATTAAACTTTCCTCAAACTGGTTACTTTAAAGGTTTCTTATTACTCTGATATATCTCTTTAAGAAATATACACATAGATCTGATCAGTAATATCCCTCCCAAAGTCTAGATCTTAGTTTTGTTTTGCACCTAAAGTTCAATTTCAAGAGATCTAGGTAAAAGTACCTTATTTTCGCAAGCAATTTAGTGAAAATTCATAGCTTGCTGTTAAGGTAGTTTCATTTGCTGAACGGTAAAATTAAATATTATACAATATCAGTGAATTTAATTGGCTGCACAAACAACAATCCAAGATCCCAAGCAATGCTTGCTTTCCTTGGTTCCTTTTTTCGCCGATTTAGCTAGTTCAATTTCATTACTTTTTGAGATAAAGTAGGCTGACCCAAAGGTACTCTTAAAGTGATTTTGGTATTTTTTTATTCTAATGTGCTCACTTTCATTTATCAGGTCTGACAGATAAGAATTGAAGCGGCTGTCCAAAGTGGCTTTTGGAGCGCTCAAATCCCCCCAAGGGTCTCCCTTTTGTCACAAAATTCTTAAAATTTTTGTATAACTGTAAGTTCTTGGTTTCAGGTTGTATAAGGACCAAGAAGAAATGATATATCAGTCCTCTTATATTGTAACCAATAATAAATAAAATTTCCTTTGGAATAGGCTCTTTCGAGCCCATTCCCCATCCCCCCTGGGGGGATTCGCGTCGGTGCCATTTTCGTCGTTTTCTGCTTTTTTATTTTTTACTAGAATTGATCTGATTTGCAGGGTAGTATACTTGATCTTGTTATTAATTCCATACTGCATATCTTACTTTTAAAAGTAATCATAATACTTACCCCACGATTTCCCGAGTGACTCGAAAGGGGAAAGAGATTCGTGGTAGGATTAATCAGAAAACCATATTTGTGTAGTTGTTTTATTTTTCATATTTTGTTTATCAGTAAATTTAAAATTAACCCCTCCTCGATTCCCCGATTGAGATCCACTTGGATCGAAAGAGGTTCTTGGAGGCTTTTCTTTTAAACAAGAACACATCTTTTAAAAACTTATTAAAATTTACAAGACTCCAGTGTGTATGCTCTGCACTTGGATATGGTTCATCTGATCAATCAAGCTATATCAAAAGCACTTGGGTGACTAGTATAATTAGGATTCACTCTCCCCAACTGACAAACCATCAGGTGAAAATCCAACACCTCGATCAAACCTTTCTGGTGGCAAAATAGCCAAAGGAAGTGGGAACTTCTGAAAAGTGACCTCAGGGCACCGATCTCTGTCACACCCTAATGGGTGCTTTATGAACAATAGCCCCAAAGACTCCATTTCAGCCCACATATTCCTTGCGGGTAGCCGTAAAGGTTTATTTTTGTACATACTCCAAGTACTCTTGGGTTAATCTGGAGTCCCCCTTTGCCTAATTTAATCAACTCATACTTCACATTTAACTTAAAACATACCAAGATGCAATCGCAAAACATTCACTCCAAGCACATGCAAGCACATCGATTTTATTAATTTGACTCCATTTTAAGGCACTGGTCTTTTTTGCTTCATATATACATTGTGTATCAGCTTTGTGCTTTCATGTGTTTATTTTCGTATCTCGTCATCTTTAATTGTCTATAGTTAAAATATTCAAAATCCTAAGTAATTGATTCAGTTTAACATCATCACACTAAGAAATCATCCTTAGTAACTTAATAGGGTCTACCCCCCTTGGATTCGTTAGGAGTTGAGCCTAAACAGAGGAGTCAAGAACAAGGTGATAGCCTTGACTCGAGACTTGCCCCCAAGGAAACACCGAGTGGCTTGAATATTTCTACCACGTGACCCAAGTGTGTGAAAGGAGGCAACATAATGTAGGTCACGAAACATGCTTCGAAGGCCCTATTTCTAGAGCTACTTATTTTCGTCAAGTCAGACTCACCACTACTTCCATCAATAATCCTCTGTGGAAGGCCATTGGTTGTGTTTATATCTAGCCATTTCCTCTTTGACATCAAATACATACATTATTATTCTCACCATGAACGCATTGGATAGTTGCAAGTACTTTTGTTTTAATATGAGTAATACATATGTCTATTAATTTTAAGACTTCCAATTTGAATAGTCATTTGTTATATTCATAGCATAGTCATGGAACCCTTGAATCATAATTATCAATGTATTGTTATGTATGGTGTGCAATTATAAGAAATGCAACTTTCATCAAGCATTCTGATTTTGTTTGCATCTTGCAAAGATTTTTTTCTTGTGGCTCAAGAAAAATCATAAAACGAATGAAACCGCTATGTCCATGGTAGTTAAATCCCTTCCCAAAATATGTTTTTTGGTAGTACAGAGTCTACATAGTTTCTCCTATGTTTGGCTATTTACTCCTATAAGTGAGTTTATTTAAACCTTCAAAGGAAGAACTCTCCTTCTATAGAATGCTTCAATTCATCCAACTTTTATACGAATTCCTTGCTGATTATAGTTAGCGTAATCTTTCCTAATGCCATGGTAAGCCTAAATAATCCCAGGAGAATAAATGTACTATACTTACATGATGTTTTCAATTTTTCTAGTCATTCCCTGGTGAGACTGCAATAATCAACTTGGAGGTACTGTCAAGGTAAACAATGTTCATCTCAAGTTTATGTTATATTGGTACATTGAACAAACTTAAAGAATGTTGAGGCTTGTATAATGTTTCAGGCCGTGTCTTTTTTGTTTCATATCCCTGGAACCCAAACATGTGAGGAATCTCAGGAAGGAAAATGTATAAATCCTAGTTATAATTGCAACCCCAAATTCTATTTTTTGTCATATTGTTCTTGTGGTAATCGAACTGAGAACATATCTCACAATAAAAAGGAAGAAAACCAAAATCCATCTCCGAGTTCCAAGTCAATTACATGTGAAAATGAATATGTAAACATCAGTTTTAGTATCAGTAGTTCAAATAGGATAGCTTTTTGTAGTTAAGGTTGGGTATGGTCATCAAAGTGGAAACTCTAAGGGAAGTTATATTACTCCTAAATAAGTTTTTCCTTTAGAGGATTTAAATATCAAATTGATTTGTAGGATTTTAATTTTAATTTTAATTTTCACTTTCATATATCCATGAGTTAACAAATGCATATGAATTATTGATCCATTTTCTTTGACTCTTTTTTGGAAGCTACAAAAGAAAGAATATTTACCTATAGCAAGTAGAGCAAGAAAGAGTAGGAGAGGGTGGGGTGGGTATTTCATAACAAATACCTTGGATGATGGATAGGATTTGTTTTTTCAAAATAAATTAAAGTAACAAACCTAAGTAAAAATCTCATGGGAGAAAGAGAAGAAAACAACAAGATATCTTTAAATGCCAAGCTAGTTACTTGTTGATTCTAGCTGGAAAAATTGTGATTGGTGAAGTTGTTAGAAAAGAAAATTTTTAATCTACATATCTATGGCTTATGAGTAATGAATACCACACCTATAGATAACGTTTCCTTTGTATTTACCTATTTAAGAAGGGTTGAGCCTATATTGAAGGAGAGCTATAGATAATTTTGCATCCTATCTAATAGATAATTGGCATGATGCAAAATGTCCAATATATAGTGGGTTTGTGATAGATGGCACCACGACCATGGCCAAAACTGTGTTATGTCATGTCTTGAATATATTATTATAGAACCATAGCGTTACTTTGAATTTGTTGTAGATATTAAATTCATCCAAAACTAGACACCTAACAGTATTTCTTTCTGATCTCAAAGGGACCATCAATTTGCTTGGAGTTTTCTGCTGAATAGTCAGCCAAAGTTGTCTATATGAATCTTTCAGCTTCCAATATGCTTGGCATTGCAGTTAATAATATAACTATGTTTCTGTCTCTTAATTAACATGAGAAAGAACTGAGAGGAATGAGATGTTAACTACGTATCTGAGAGCCCCCAAATTTCCACAATTGTTGGGGCTAAAAATTAGTTGTATTACTGTTATTCCCCTTTCTTGTTGTGAGCATAGCATATCCTAGCTACAATAAGGGACAACCTAGATGGACAAGTAGCCCTCTTCCCATGAAGTATGAGCAACTGTTGTACTCCACTATTCTTTAAGCATTTGGGTATGGTTAAATAGATACTGGGTCTATTGGTTAACTGCTTTAAGTTCAGAACATGGTTATATCTCTAAGCATTTGGGTATTGGTCAATGGCTTTAATTTTAGTACATGGTTATCATATTATAGACTATAATCAAGAAATGTTACACGGGGATGTGCGGTCCCAAGAGAGGGGAATTTGCTGGGATGTAGAATCCCAATGGGGTATCTTTACTAATGCCTCCTTCAGTAAAACACGGGGAGACGTCTCCCATGAAATGGGGGACATTTCCATTTTATGAGAAACTCTTGGGAAACACCCCTTTGAAAAGGGAGGCTCATGGCCTTTGGATTTAGAAAATATCAAATGTTTAAAACATATATTCTTTATTGTTTCTTATATATTTAATTTTTTGGATTTTGGTTGGAATTCCCTATGTTGGGGAATTTGAATTATCCCACGATGTTTCCTAAAATTTGGGAGGTTTCTCCACACATCCCTCATATCCATTTCCCTATTCCCACACCCTAATCTTGTAAACTTGGTGAAACATTTCATTAATTTGAACCAATACAAGGTTTGTATCTACAAATTGTCAATGTAAATTAAATGATGTTTATCAATGAACTGCAGAAAGGTCTAATTATGTGAGGACGATATGTTGTCAATACAGGTCATGAAATGTAAATAGTTATGTCATTGAATCCTTGAGAGGAAAAAGATAGGCCCTTAACACCTTATGATTGCAATTAATATGGCATGCTAATTTATTCATTATTTGTTCATGGTATGTGAATGGGTGGAACATATAGAAAGACCTAGATTCAATTTGCTTAGAGAAAAATAAACATTTTAGATATCTTCCCACTTTTACCATTACTTCAAAATTTGGTAGGTTGCGCATGAAAATTTTATTGAAATGTGAACTGTTACGGAGAAAACTTCCTATGGCTTGGGGTCTACCACAACAGATAGAGAAACTACCGAAATCAATCCCTTCCCCATATTCAATATAAATACAACATATAAAACTAAAGGATCTTGAAACATACCTTATTCTGGATACTGTAGTAGATCCCCATTGAGCTTTTTCCAATCCCGCTTGCCTTAGCAATTTACTCTCAACAACAGTTAACAAGGCAAGCATGCTATATAATATAGTGTTGGCACATCTGCAAACCGGAGAAACTGAGTCCTCCACGTGGGCCTCCACCACCTCAATCCTCCATCTCTCGATAGCAAGCTCACAAGAAAATGAAAGATTGGGAAGAACACAAAGTGCTCCAAGGGACAAAGGGATCCAGACTCAAGTACAAGCAAGCTACGACAATAATGGACTATAGTTCTCTTTCTCTTCAATTCCTCCTCCTTTTCATTGTATCCAAAGGGTTCCTTATATAGTGCTTCAATGGGGTAATGGAAGGCCAAAAGACAAGTGACTCAGATCCACATCAAGGAAAAATCCAAAAATATTGGGCCTTTCACACACATCCTTATGTATGCAGGTTTAAGGGTAATATCTATGTATATACGTGAGAAAGGGATTAAAAGTCATGTACATCAAATAATGGGTGTTTTTAGGGATGATCTTGGAAACATCAAAGGTACAAAAATAGTCCATAGGGTCCAAATATTATGTATAGGGATAGTGAATGCCATAAAAGTGTGATCAACCACGTGTGGTTAAATCAGCTGTAACATGAACAAACCATTTTAAATATTTTTTCCTCGATTAGAGGTATTATGCTTTCATCTATAATTATTGTATCTTGGAAAACTGAAGTTAGATATCAGCGATGTTAGCCTTTAATATTATGCTCGACATTGTTACTCTATTTTATCTACATTGTTAGCTTTGTATAACAAAGAAAATATGAAGGATAAGTGTTCTATCTAATGTGTTTTCATGAAGATAGAGCATCTCAGTTTCCTTATTGAAAAGGATAGGATATGCTAAATACATAGATTCATTTAGTGGATCTTTCAAAAGCTAGGCATTTTGGCTAGATATACAAATGATCATTTGTAAGTTGTACAACTTGGGCGTAGAATGCATTGATATATTATTCATTTCTTCGTTGATGTGATGTCAATGCTTGTTATTTCAAGTTGGTGAATAAGAAATTATAGAAATTGTGTTAAAATTGGGGCATCATATACCTATTCAGTACACACCATAGGAGAATTTTTCATCATCTAAGGCAATGATCCTTTATGTTACATAGAACAAAGTCTACATATGTGTATTTCATGAATGTTGGGATTTTGTAGCATGAATTATGTCATGCTTGTTTAAATTTTGTGGGTTGTCTGTGGGTTGTCTGCCAAAATAATAATGTGGATCCTATAAGGTATATCAATATTCGTCTCATATGTAGAGACATCCGTCTTTTTTTCAAACAAAAATGTTGTATTTTGAGCTTGTTGATTTGTACTTAAACTGATAATGCCTTTCATTGCTTATAAAATATCTGCTTCCGTTGAATTTCTTTACTTGTGATCTTCTTACCACTATAGGCATGTCATAATCTAGGATTTCTTTGCTTATAAAATATATTGATATTGATTTGACTTTCTTTGCTTGTAAATTATTTTGATCTTGATTTGCTTATCCAATATGTTGCAATACCTATTCTCTTTGGGTTTCAAGATTAGCTTCATTTACCAATTTCAATTTCACTTTGAGGTAAATTTCATGTAAATTGCATAGAAAAGTGATAATATAAAGACTTGAGTTCTACATAAAGTTAGAATTTTTCTTTCAATATAAATTTTTTCATGATATGAAATGTGTCTCACATTTAAGTGATTTGCATGATTTGAACACAATAATAACCTCAATTGGCTAGTGGTGGCCGAGATCGAGCATAATTTCTGATTCTATTAGCTTATCGGTTTGTCAAGATTAAGGTTCCCACATGTTTGATGGATCATTAAGGGATGAGATAACAAGTGGAGTCCCCTCTTGTGCTGAATCTAGTCAGTGCATTTTTGTTTCACTTACACCTTCAAGTTGTATTAGTGTTATACTTCCTTCATGGAAAGAGCATTAGGGGAAATTTCAACTCAAAATGGGTCGTTTAACTTTACATCAAATTCCATGTCATCATGTGTTAGCCAATGAAATTTATTTAAGTTTGAAATACTGTATAGGTCTTAACAACTTTTTAATATAAATTTGGGGATAGGTATCATAAAAAAAACTACTTTTTTTGTATTTTCGACATATCTCCCCGTGTTTTTACTCAAATTTCGACCAAAAGAGCTCGTTGGACGTGAAATTAAATTCTGTATCCAAATAGTACCCACTTAGTATATCTTTTACAGACCCTATTACCTAAAAAACAAGAAATACCTGAAAAATGTGATGATGATGTCATCATCACATTTTTTTAGGTATTTCTTGTTTTTCGGGTAGCGGGGTCTGTAAAAAGTATGTTGAGTGGGCACTCATTGGATGCGGAATTTAATTTTACATCCAAAGAGCTCTCCCAATTGAAATTAGAGTAAAAACACAGGGAGATATGTCAAAAATACAAACAAAAAAGTAGTTTTTTTCTCTTCTTCCTCCAAAATTAAAAAATATTATTTTAAATATTATTTTATTAATTTTTTTTGGGAGGCCCATTTTGAGTTGAAATTTCCTATAATGTCAATGAAATATTCAATTAAATGTCATTGAAAGAGTCAATGTAAACACTCATTGTAATTCAGGTCAATATAAATTGATAATGTGCCAATGTACTAATTTTATATCATTTTTCTCATGCAGGCTTCACTTTTGGTTTTTATATTGATTTGGAATTTGAGTTTTGGAATATTAAGTAAGATGTCAAACATGGATTGTGGAAAGAAAAATAAAACATCAAAACAAAAGGATGTAATATCATATTTTCAAAATCCTCAATCCAATAATCCACATCCTATTCATACTTCAAGCTCTCTTCAGCAAGGTATCTGTGAGAGAGATGTCAACACTTTTGAGAATGCATCTACAACCCAGAAAATGGATCATAGAATACATTCCTTTGGTGATAAAAGTGAGACAAATGCATTTCCATCTGAAATTGGTAGTTCAAATGTTGAATATTTTTCCTTGCAAGGTGACACAGTGCATTCAGAAAAAAGGAAAAAGGGCCAATGGGACATAGGGAGAAAATTTGAAGGTTATTGGATATCAAGATACCCATGTATTGAACCAATACCTCCAAAAAATGAGAATGAGACCTCACGAGAAGTTAAATGAATTTCATGTAGTTGGAAACTTGGAAGGTAGTGAAATTGCAGCTGAAATTAGACACAATCGAGAACCATGTTGGAAAGGTGTATAATAAGAAAGCTGCAAATGATGAGAATAAATCTACTACCATATAAAAATCTGTTAGCAAATGTTGACATCTCCAATTTGAAGTGGAATATAATAAATTCTTACTAAATAAGAAAAAAATAGAGGAAATTGGAGGAACCATAACATCTCAATTTGGAAAGATGATGGAAAAAAAATTGTTATCAAAGATGATACAATTAATCATTGTATTTCACCTCCTATCCAATGATCGTCTTATGACAGATTATCCAAAATGATGAAATATCTATCTTTTATTCAAGTGCCAAATTTTCCATCTTCTCATTGGTCTTTATTGAGTTGTTGACAATGGGGAAAATATCTTGCTCAAGTAGAAAAGGACGATATGAAAGAAAAGATTGCAAATGCTATATTTTTTACACTCTCTTTGGATGAGGTTATGACTATTGATAATACTTCATGGATTTTCATAAACATTTATATGGTTAATGACCATATAAGAAATTCCTATCTACTTGGAATTCGTAAAATAACCAAAATTTATACAACAGAAATTATTAATGAACTTGTTATTGATAGTTTGAAGGAAATTGTCGGTCTGGATCATTCCATGACTGCAAAAAAGTTGGTATGTGTTGGAGAAGATGGAGAATCAGTAATGGAAGAAAAAAGGAATGGCCTTTGTGCTATACTACAACTCTCTTCTTCACCGTATGTGCTTAGTATTCATTGTATGGCTCAACAGATGAGTCTTGCATTTAAAATAGAGAGTAAATTTTCATTGGTTTCAAAGGTTGAATATCTTGTACGTGAGGTTCATGCATACTTTTTTTGGAGTCCCAAATTATTTTTAGAGTTTAAATTTTTTTCTAATGGTGTTACAAATGGAAAAAAACTATTAAAATATGTTGATACAAGATCAATATCACATAGGGACCAACTGAAAGACTATTGAATAAATATGCCTCCTTGGTAGGGGTAATGTATGAACATCGCTCAAGTGTAGAAAAAACTCAAACTCTTCTATTTCTAGTAACTGATATAGAGACATTATTAACATTGGATGGAATTCTTCCTATGCTTCATGAAATGAATAACCTCATGAAGATGGCTCAGAGAGTCACATAATGTTTATTGTTGAATACAAAAGAGAAAGAAAATTAACCTGTCTTGCATTGGATAATTTGTATATTATGGCAGAGTCTTTTATAGGTTTAGCATTTACAAATTGGAGTAAGATAATCAATATAAAAAATGATGATTTTTTTAAAGTTTGATGAAAAAGGGATGTTATGTATGGAAGTTCATGGGCATATGGTTCCCTTTTATTATAATGAGAAGATAGGAAGGTCCACAAAATAGTGTCCATGTCAAGATAATGATTTCATGATGTTGTAATTTCAGTGAGACACAACTTGATAGAAATTGCAAAATCACTATCATTTGAGATAAGAGAACGGTTTCCTTGAGATGAATTGTTGGAGGCCATGCCTATCGTATACCCTCAACATTAGGACCATAGTCGAGGTTCATATAATTTAAATGTTGAATTTATAGAGGAATGCAAGATTTTACAGAGCCATTTTTGTCGAGAGGCCGAGATACAAGGAGAACATATTCAAGGTATTTTAGATCGATAAAAAATGATAGATCAATATGAATGCTTTGCTACAACAATGTGGGACCAATTTTCTCTACCGGATAATAAATAATAGGGTGAAATTACAAGATTATGGACTAAACTCAGTGGTAGCAAAATGCTACGGCAAAGAATGTCTAAATATTTCAAATTACAGGATTTATGTTAAACCATGATTTTTGGACCAGTGGAGGATGAGAGAATGTTTAGTGCACTGAAATTATTGAAGTAAAAGTTGAGGAACAAGTTTGATACAAAAGTGGATACATGATTAATCTGATATGTAATAAAGTATGAGGTTGACAATTTTCCATATGAGAGAGCATTATCTCTTTAGCAATCAGATCGTGAAAGAAGGGGAGAAAACAATATAACAAATTTCTCTAATGAACTTGATGTGGAACATAATGTTTTGGATGATCATAATGATGGTTCATCTAGAGAAGGTCATGCTCAGAATGTTGAAAATGAGGACTAGGGATAGAATGTGAATTGGAAAATGAATTTCACCTAAGATTGTATATCATCTAATACACATTAAGGACTCTTAGTCTTATTTTGGTCCAGGCGTTCCATATACCCTTGTTGGTCATCACTATATGTGAATTTGAGGTTGTGTTTTAGGTAAAAATAGATTCTACATTGTACTTTTTTGTTGTAACATTCATGATTTGAGCTACATTACCTTCATGCATCTTATTTTAATATTGATGTTTTGATATTTTTCTCTTACATTGTCTCTTTCTTGTATGTGATAGGAAATGACGCTAGAATTTGAGAAAGTTATGCCTAGGAGATACATTAGAGGAAATTTCAAATCAAAATGGGCCTCCTAAGGAAAAGAATAAAATAATAGTTAAAATAATAAAATAATATTTATTAATTTTGGAGGAAGAAAAGAAAAACTATTTTTTTGTTCGTATTTTCGACATATCTCCCTGTGTTTTTACTCAAATTTTGATCAGGAGAGCTCGTTGGATTTCGAATTAAATTCTACATCCAATGAGTACCCACACTACATACATTTTACAGACCCCACTACCCCAAAAACAAGAAACACCTGAGAACATGTGATGATGACATCATCACCATCACATTTGTTTAGGTATTTCTTATTTTTGGGGTAGCAGGTTCCGTCAAAAGTATGCATTGTGGATACTCATTGGATGAAAAATTTAATTCTACATCCAAAAAGCTCCCCCGATCGAAATTTGAGTAAAAACAAAGGAAGATGTGTCGCACATATGAACAAAAAATGTAGTTTTTTTACGTTACATATCCCCAAATTTATATTAAAAAATTGTTTAACGCCAAAGCAATTTCATTGCCTAACACATGATGACATGGAATTTGAGTTAGGGTGGAAAGGCCCATTTTGAGTTTAAATTCCCTCTATGTCTCTTGACATAAATAGTTTCTTAACATTAAAGGATAAATAACTAATTTGACAATGCTTTCATTAAGCAATAATGGGCTCATTCAAGTACATGGAACCATGTTGGTGTTTAGCAAGAATATCTCAACAGTTTTTTATGGTTTGTTTATTGATTTTGTTTGAAGAATTTTGTTGATTTTTGAAGTTTGTGTGTATTTTGGTTAAATATTGTGTTAGTCCCTTGAATTATTCTAGTTCTCATTTGCTGCTTGATTTAACCATTTGTTGTAGCTTGAATCAAGATTGGTTTTAGTCGATTTCCATTGATTCAGGGTTTGGGAAAATATATTTTTATTACATTTTAGGTGCATCAATTAATTGTCTTCACTTTTTTTAATCTCAATTCTTTTATGTTGATTGTATATTTTCTTTGTAAATACTTATCATTATTAAAAAAAAAAATGGGCTCTACATAGCTAAGTGAAGACAAAAATGGTCTATCCACTAGGTTCCTATGCATTGATCATAGGATACCTATTGGCATGAGACCAACATTCATATAATGTAATAATCAATTGACAAAATTACAATGCATAATTGTATTAGTGTCCACAACCACAATTGGTTAGTGGAGGCCAAGATCGAGCATAATGTCTGATTCTATAAGTTTATCGGTTTGTCACGATTCAGGTCCTCACATGTCCACTAGACCATTAAGGGACGCGATAATAAGTCGAGTCCCCAATTTCCCTGAATCTAGTGAGGGCAGTTTTGTTTCACTGACACCTTCTAGTTGTGAGTCATGAGTCTACATGTTTTGTTGTTAACGATGTGATTCATGTTATTTGACTAATCTTGTTGTTCCTTTATTTTTGAAGTAGGTTGAAAAGTTTATATGGTAGCAAGATCAATATATGTCAATATGAGGGTCCATTTAAGGTAAAAATAGATTCTATATTTTATGTTTTTTGTTGTAACATTGATGATTGGGACTACATTTCCTTGATGTTAGTTATTTAAGATGGGCGTTTAATATTTAACTATTACATTGTCTTTTTTGTTTTTGAAAGGAAATGCAGTTAGAGTTTTACGAAGTTGGGGCCTATCTTTTCACATAGATAGTTTCCAACTTTCAAAGAAAAATTTAAATATGAAATAAAAGAGTGTTGGTGCATTCCACACATATATCTTCACGTCTCCTGATCACAAGTAATAATCTCTATGCCTCCATTTTTAAATATATCCTTGTTGTCCTAACTTCTATGATCTCATATTGGAAAATTAAATTGTCTCTTATGATAAACTTCTCTATACGTTCATAAATATGTTATTATATTGTATTGGATCAATGGTAGATTTTGAATTTCAACATAATGTGTGTGGAAGTTCCATATATACCTAGGGTATATTTATGTTATCAATTTTATGGAAAGGAAGGTATGTTCCCTTTATAACAAGCATCCCTTGTTTTTAGGTTTTCATTTTGATTAAAGTCTAATTTTCATCATATTCTAGTGATAGGTTTCTTTTAAAGAGACATTTTAAGAAACTTGATCAAGTTTGAACAATTATTGATGAGGGCTTCTCAGATTGATTATGTTTTCCATTTTTTCATTATACGTCCAATTGAAAGAAAAGAAGATGATTTACAATATGATTGATGTTTTGCATGAAGGTAATATTCCTTGATACTCTTTGTATTTGATCCATATTTTGGTGTCAAAGGATATTCCCTTTTCCATATCTGCAATGACAAGACGAAATGATATAAAGGTTCTTAGCAATCTCATTTAATACATTGGTATTTAGTGCCATATCTAATTCAACTTGTTCTTCCATAGATGTAGGTGAATTTGATTGCTATATGTAAACATATTTACTTGTTGGTTCTTTTTCTTTCTCCACTTCACTCTAAGATACTCCACTGATGGTTGTAACATATACACTTCTATTAGTCTTTCAGAAGATGTTTTGTCTCAGAATCTATGTAGTAAAAATTATATTTTGTGTATTGATAATTTTAAATTTTTGTGTTTCATCATCATTTGACACTTATATTTATATAGTAACTAGATGTATCCATATGATTGAAAGAGATATCATCAAAGGAGTTTTCTACACCTAACACCATCTTCATTATTGGGGCTCTCCGAACATTTTCAATTATGCTTTAGTTATTGGCCCAATTCATCAGAAGCTTGGAACCTTCAAAGAATTTCAGATGATTGTGTTCTGTTTATTTTGATGTCTTCATCAAATCTAGATGGAATTAAATCATCTCCATTGTTGGTTCACTTGTCCTACCTTTGATTTTGATATGTCCCATGTCGGATAATTGTAGCAACATGTCCTACATGTCTTGTTCCCAAAAACACGTGACTTGGATTAAAAGATGATCAACTGAACTTTTTTTCACAATCTACTAATTGTATAACTTGATAATTTAAAATCATATATGAAAACATCTCTATACCTCAGTATTCTCACGCAATGTCCTTGTTCATGATGAAATATGTTTTGGTCTAATAGTGTACAATCTCATGTGAAAAGTATGAAAAAATACAAGCTACAAGTAGATAGAATCAGTTTTGAATATGGGAGGATTGTTTAGTTTTCTGGGAAGATGCACAGTGTCATAAATAGAAGTTGTAGCATACAAGTTTAATTTTCAAGTCGATCGAAATTCCGAAGTTATTATTTGTAATCGTAGTCTTTTGGTACCCAATTCTTTTTTGGGATAGATAATAAGAAAAGATAATTTATCAATTTTCAATGAATGGCCACATGAAGTAGTCCAATGGGAATGAAAGAGATTAAAGTGTACCAACCACTATAAATGAGGATTCTTTGAAATATTTACTGTAGACTTGGATCAATAACAACCCTATATTGGGAGACAGGTTGAAAACTTGAATGAGAAGAGCATTTGGAAAACCTCGGGGGACCTATGCACGTGTGGCGATATGCCAAGTCCTTCTTTCATAAACAGAAATGAAGGCTGAGCTAATACAAGCAAGACTGATATTGAAGGAAATTGGATCCATTCCCATTATGGATATATATGCTACAATCCTTTTTCAACATGTAATTACATTCCTTTAACTTGCATAAGTTTCATGCATTCACATCACTTTAGATGCATTAAGTTTTCCTTTTTAATTTCCAAAATGAATATCTAATAGACTCAATATTACCTATATAATATATTGCTTATTAGCATGTTACAATAATCTAGAATTCAGTAATGTCAATGAGAAATCAGTTTAAAGGAGAGGATTTTGTTTCACTCCTTGAGGATTTTAAAATAGTGGTAAAATCAACATTTATATAGTCTATTAGCTTTAGCTCCCATGCTATATAGTATATCTTATTTGACATCTTGTTTGTAAACAAAGAGTTTGGATGACATTGTGGCAAAAAAATTACATTAGTTAAATGTTTGAGGGATACTGTTTGTTGTAACATAAATTATTTTTTCTACAAAATGAAACTGCCTCTGTAAGGCCTTTTTTCCAATACTACGGTATTTTACTAAGTCAAAATTTAGAAGCAAAGTAGTATTACACCACTCCATGCTTAATGCTTGATGTGGTTAGGTCCAAAACTATTTTGATTACATTAGCAAACATTACAGCCGCACACTTGGTTGGGTGGTAAATTTTTCACATAAAAACCATGTTTGTAGTGAAGAACATCCTGTAGAAAGTTTGTCTCATGGGATGAACTATACAAGGTCAATTTTTCATTTCTAATATCATTCAACTTTCCAAAATTAGGTTTCCATGTTGGTCCAACTCAAGGTAATATTAGTTTTTCAAACACTTGAATCGTCACATAAATCTCTTTGCAAACAAGATATGATCAATCACTCTAGATTCTAGAAGTAGCAATTCCCTGTCGTCAAAAATATGCACAGGAAAATCCACATGACAACTATCAATAACCATCCCTTGTCACTGATGGATATCTCTCTGTTTGGACTGGTGATTTTCTACTCTCAATGGGGTGACCCTAGGGGTTGTATTATGTTTATCAAAAAAAAATATTTGTGGAGATCCCAATTTGATTAGCACAAAAAAAAAATTTCCCTTGAGATTCCCATAAGAAATCAAGGGAAACAATAAATTTTAGTTTAAATTTGAAGTGGTTGAAACTCTAGATTGGATTTATGACAAAATTATAATTGTGAATGGAAGAATGAAATTAAGAGAGATGCACTTTAAGTGAATAAGAAGTCAAAGTAAGTACATCAAATATAACGAAACATTGCAATATAACTTACAACTATCCAACGAAGATATTCAAAGAGCCAGAGAGAAGGAAAAGTCAAACCAGATTAATATGTTACTCAGGAGATTGAATAACATCATAATTGCACTAAGAGTAGTGAGGTGATCTAAAACTAAGTATGAAGGATATTTTGTCATGTAATGTAATATAATGTATGTGACAACAATATTTTTTTTTAAATAAATATATTCGAGAGCATATGTCGGCTATATTTTCAATTTTACACAAAAACTAAAAAAATTAAATCAAAGAAAGATCCATCTTAAACATTGATCTATCAAGCATAGAAAGGGATCAAATTTCAAGAGGTGTAATTTTTTATCTTAAATTTTACACATCAAGAAAATAATTTACACCTCAAGAAATTTGATCCCTCTCCGTGTTTGATACATCTAGGTTTAATATGGAATTATGTTGGTGCCAACATGTGAAGGGTTGCAGTAGCTCTAGTAGCATGCAGTGGTGGAAGGAGATCATGGGAAAATCGAGGTGGAAGGATGACGAGATGTGTAACTGCTGTAACCCACTCCAGGATAATACTGTCTAAACCATTCAAATCATCTTCACCATGTACATGTAGAATCCACCACTAGAAAGAGAGTCAATTCGTCCCAACTACCTATGGAGGAAAGAAAGAAAAAACATGCTAATTTTCTGCATGCCTGTAAATTGTATCAAGTTGTTGTTCTATTGAGATTTTTAGTGACAAGGGAAATATGATTTTTGTTGAGCTTTCAATTGGCATGAAGGTTGTTACTTACTGTATGCAACCTCTCCAATAATTATTAGCATGAAATCATAGTATATAAGCTATTTCTAGCTGGAAATTTCTCTGACTGTCTCCAAAGCATATAAACCTTATTATAGTCTCATGATACTTTCCTCACATAACAAAAAAAATATACTAGCGTTAAATCCATGTATTAGCTGGCTAGAACATGAAGTATGATGATAAAACTGCTTTTCTTGAGGGTCAAGCTGTTAATTTTCCAGAAATCAAATTTGATTTTCGTTCGAGTAACTTTTATACATCCAGTGGTCAAAGACCAAAAGAGGGATTAATATGTGAGAACGTCCTAAAAGTTTATGCTTTCACAATTTTAT
>LPNX010928974.1:104145-128598 GCA_001517045.1 Pseudotsuga menziesii | reverse complement strand
TGATATTGTTAAAGGATATTTAAGTCCTAAGAGGACCACCCTAATCTTGATACAAATTGGCAATTCTAGGCTCATTTTGTCATAGCCACCTTTTCATTTTGCTTCAACTATCAACTAAAGAAACTTAGCTTTTATCAAATATGGGAAGCACTAACATGTTCTATTTTACAGTAGTATATTGAAGACATTATTTTGGTTCTAGAAGGAATTGTTATCATTTTTTTTCTATCAAGGATATTGCAAAATCCTTATTATGAAATTGTTTGAATTATTTTATGTGATATTTTTTATTTTCGATTTAGATTTGACTAATGTTGAAATTAGTTGATTTTACCCACATTAGTAGTTACACCATTATGAATTGTACTAGATTCTAGAGACACCTTCCAAGTAATTTTAAGCTTATGTTGTAAAGTGATTTGTAAAATTCTATCTCGTAAAACTCATAGAGGTTATTGAGATATGGATATTACATATAAAATGAATTATTTGGGTTTTATGTGCATTCAAGACGGTAATAATAGATCTTATATCTCTACATAACATATATGGTTCTGATGTGCATTTGGAACATTTAAAATAGTGACTTTTTACAATTTTCATTAAGAACCCCAATGAAGAAATAATATGTTCGACATTAAAAGAAACAATTTTTGGTTTTATAATCATGGTTAAACATCAATTTGAACCAAAAAAAATTATGGGATTAAAATCCTATTAAACTCGGTATTTCTCGAAAAGTTGATATTTATGAGCACAAAGCACTGCTAAACATTCTTGAAGAAGAAAAAATTGTCTAGGTGTAGAAGTGCAGTCCTATTATTGGATATTTGTATTATATAGTATATACACCTTCCAGACAATTTTAATGTTAGGTTGTATAGTCAATTTTATAATTTCATCTGGTGAAACTCATAGAGCTTATGGAGCTATGCAAAATACATATAAGATCCATTCTTTGAGTTTTGTGTTCCTTCAAAGCAGAAACTTATAGAGGTTACTTTCACTTCACATTTATAATGATGACCATTTGTTTGAATTAATATACTTTCACATAGTTCAAACTATATAAGTTCACCTTTCCACAACATTTTGTCAATCATAGGTCTACTAGATTTCTTAAGGGTTTCCTTTTGTATAGTTGCTCCTATGATCACTATTTTTTGCATAAAAATAATAGATCAAGAAGAACAGTTCATCTTAACTCATAGCTTCCTATGATGTATATTTGAGAAAATGGCAAGGATAGGTAGCCAATAAATGTGCTTATGACATTTTGTACCATATTTGTTCATTCATTGAGTAAATATTGAATGAAATGTCTATATTCATAGCTTCTTCTTATGGATATTTGAGATAATGGCTAGTATAGGAAACCAATAAATTTACTAATGAATTTTTTGTACCATAGAATCATTTATTAATTAAATGATTTTCCTTAATAGCATTGGGCATTGATGATAACAAATTTTTTTCCCCTAATTTTGAGACATTTGTGATGTGAGAAGTTGATCTAGATCATGTCTAGGTGCACGCTGGGGACAACAATCAATCAAATGAGTCAAGTATTGTTATGGTGGAATCATATAAGAAGATTCAACAAAGCAGGAAACACACTCGATCGACTAGAAATATACACATAGACAATATGCAAGAATTTGAACCAATTTATTACTTCTTCTCAATGAAAGATGGAGGAATCAGATTGATGTCCATATTACACTAATATACATGCTTATATAGGATGATGAAATTCTTGGGTGGCTATCTGCTATGTTTATCTACAAAATAAGTTATAACGGTTCAGAATTTCAACCATCGCAGAGCATGTTGGTATGGTGTATGTCGAAGAGAAGTTGTGAAAGGAAAACCTATCAGCTGAACATGTCAAGGTGGACCCATCGAAGGCAAACCTATTGAGGCGATCCTATCGACTGCTAGTTGGTGAACCTATCAAAGGTGAACCTATCGAAGGAGAACCTATTGAAGGAAAACATATTGAAGGTGAACCTTTCGAAGGAAAACCTATCGGTTGAACATGTCAAGGCGGACCTGTCGGCTACTGCTTGGACCATTTCTGCTTCCTTAAGAAACAATGGTCTCCATTGTGTATTCATTCAGGTGAGGAAACTTGTTGGTGACTTCATTAGTAGAGTTCCATTTTTCTTGTGTGGGGAGTTGTCCATATTTAGCAACTTTAAACAATGGAATGGAGTTCTTCCTTGTATGGTGTATGCATTGTCCCACCATGGTGTCACAAAGAAGAGGTTATTGAACATATGGATGGATTTATTCAGGTTATGTTGTCTACAAGTCATTTTGTTCCAACAATGGTGCATGGTATGGTCGAAGTGGCTCTACATTTAAAAGTGGATGCAGGCTAAGGCATGTAGGAATCTCAAGCTGAAAATCCTTTCCTCCAATCCTTTTAAGGATACTATATGGACCATATCACAAAAGGTTTCATCTTTCTGTATGGACCAGTGAAGTGCTCCTTCTTTAAATGTAAGCAGACTTGATCACCAATTTGGAATGAATGAGGAATACGCTGCTTGTTGTGTCATTCTTTATCTTTTGAATTTTCTCATTTCAACATCTGATGTGCTTGCTTCTGGATGTGGTAGATTTGATCCCTGAACTTCAATGATTTCTCCACTTATTATCCTTCGAAGTCGGGTTTGTTCGACTGCGTCGAGGAACTGATTAATTCGATCTCAAATGGACTATTTTCCGTAGATTTGTGTTGTATGTATGGAAGGATGTCATCCCATGTTCGATGATGTTTTTGGTTGTACATGAGAATCAATTGTATTAATAAGTGATTTAAAAATTCTGTATGTCCATTTGTCTGCAGATGGAAGATTGTCGACAAATAAAGTATCATGTCGAGTTGTTGCTAGAGGATTTTCCAAAAGGTGCTCACAAATATAGCATCTCTATTGAAAATAATGGTCGTCGAGATGCCATAGTGTTTCCACACATGTTCAAAGAAGTGTTGAGAAGTCTACTGTGTTCTTGTAGTCTTCTTGCATGGTATGACTATAGCCATCTTGGAAAATCATTGACTACTACTAGTATCGCGTCATGTTGATGTTTGGTAGTAGGGTATCCTGTAAAGTAGTCAATAGAAATAGATTCCCATGGTTTTCTAGGAACTGGAAGGGGTGTACACAGTCCTTGTCATTGATTCAGAAGTTTAGCAATGACACAAACCATGCATGATTGAATGTACTTGTTGAAATCATATTTAAGTGAAGGACAATTGAAATAATTTTCTAGGATAACAAGTGTTTTTGTGACTCCAAAATGTCCTGCAGTGTTGCTATAGTGGGCGTCCCAAATGAGCCTGCATCAATGCTCACCGATCGATACACAAAGCTTCCCAAGCTTGTATAACAAGGTTTCTTTCAGGAAGTAGTTGGTAGTTGACAACTTGTTGGTCTGAAGCCATCAATATATTGTAGGAGAATTGTAGCCTACCAAATACAATTGCAGCCAAGTAGTGGTGTCATAACCCTGCATACTCATCACTATAAATAGTAGAGTAATGGGTGGTTTGCTGATACAATTGGCTGCGGCATTGAATTTGTCTTTTTGATACTTAATTACAAACTAAAATTGTTTAGGTAATTAATCCACTTGAGTTGTCAGGTTGTTTGTAGTTTCGACTAGGTCGGAGTAAACTGCAAAGGTTTATGGTCTGTGAGGAGTACTGTTTCCTTGCCAAAAATGTAGTGTCTCCATTGCTTAAGAGCTTGCACAATGGCGTTCATTTCCTTTTCATACGTTGACCACCTTATACTAGTGTCGTTGAAAGTCTCGAAATGAAACACAAATGAGTGACCTGACTAAGTGATCACTGCACTGAGGGAAAAGTCAGATGCATCCATCTCAATCTCAAAGGGCTGATGCAAATTAGGTAACAAAAGTACTAGTGCAGTACAAAGCTTGTTTTTTATTTGTTCAAACTCTTGCTGCTATGTATAAGTCCATTTGAAGAAACGTTTCCCATTTCCTTTCGTCAAGAAATTCAAAGGCCATGCGATGTGGCTGAAGCCAAGTATGAATCGTCGATAAAAATGTGCCAAACCAAGGAAACTTCTTAGTTCATGAATGTCTTGAGGAATGGGCTAGTATTTGAGGATCTATACTTTTTCTAGGTTGACATGAATTCTTGCAGAGTCAATTACATACCCCAAATACTTGATGTTGTTCATCTCAAATGAGTATTTGTCCATGTTCATATATAGTCGATGTTGATGGAGAATTTCGAAGACTTTTCGAAGCTGTTTGAAATGTTCTTCCCATGATCGACTGAAAATCAAGATATCATCGAGATAGAAAATGACACATTTAATGATGAAAGGTTGTAGAACGTCATCCATATATCTCATGAAGGTTGTAGGTTCAAAGAGAGTATATGTTCTTCAATGAAATTTTGTTGAGATCCTGATAGCCGATGCACATGCGCCAAGTCCCATATTTATTTGGAACTAAGATGACTAGACTTCCAAAAGGAGAGGACCTGAGGAGGATATGACCCATGTCGATCAAATCCTAGATGTTTCGGCGAGTCTCCTCATTTTTGAGAATGCATCTTCTGTAAATAGATGTGTTAGGTAATGAAGAACCAATAATAATTTCAATGGAGTGTTTTACCTTGTAATGTAGAGGTAATCCTTTTGGTGCTTGAAATATGTTATGGTATTCTTCAATAATGTTATCAATATGTTATTGTTCCTAGGAGCTACACTGGTCGGTGATTCGACTCATTGTTGCAGTATTCCTAGAATTTTGAGGCTTGATGATGATTAATGAAAACTTTTGAGCATGATTTATAAGCTTATTTGTTTATTTGGAAGATATCATAGCAACTGTTAATGTGGGTTGTCTCTCTAGTATGCCATACCATTGATTCCATATTTTGACAATCACCTTCTGAGGCCGTGACTGATATGTACTGTGTCGATCCCATAGGTAGGGTTTACCGAATAGAGTGTCCACTATGGAAAGTGGTGCCATGTCATAGAGTACTTCATATTCAAAAGGATTAATGAAGTAGGCGATTTTTTCGTTATCATGTGATCCTTAGTTCCTGTCCATCCTTCATCCAACCAATATTGTAAGGCTAAGAATGTCGAGTGGTGACAAGACCTAACTTCTTCACAAGATCTTCAGAAATGAACTTATTCTGGCTACCATTATCCATAATCAGATGTAATGGATTTTTCTGAACCCATATTCATGTATGGAATAGGCTCTCTCATTCCTCCTCATTGGCAATGGTCAAGAATTCCATAGTGGTCACTGTTGAATCCAAGAGGGTTGATGCATCTAGATTAGATTCTACTAGGGTTCTATCAGACAAGTCGAATGTCGAATTTTTTTCCTAAAATGTATTTTGACATTTGCATTTTGACGTATCATGGCATGCTGAACTATGATAATCACACCATTTCCTGGTAGGATTTTTTTCTTGTGATCCCTCTTTTCTTTATGAAAGTTCTTCTTTTGATGATCGGGCTTTGGTGGAGTCAGCTGGGAAGGGTTCTTAAACTTGTTAGATTGAGCTAGTGATTTCTTGTCAGATGTTCAACCTGTTGGCTTGTTCGTAAAATGTAATTTTCCTTTATGTTTAGCTTCAACCTTGATGGAATAATGAAATGCATCCACAAGCGTACTAACAGTTAGAAACTCCATCTCTTCCTGAATGTACAGGGATAAACCGCTGCTGTACTTTAGGACAAGCAATTTCTCTTCTTCTTGGATTCCATGTCTAGCCATGAGTTGATAGAACTCATCAGTATAACTCTGTACAGAATCCTCTTTCCACTACCTTAGTTGTTGCCACTTCTTGAACTGTTGTTCAAGGTACTTGGGTGGGTAGAATTCCTTTCGAATATATTTGACAAATTTTACCCATGTGTCTATGGGGTCCTCTTATTTTTCCATCTTTGTCGAAATATTCTCCCACAAGTAATGTACCGAGGTTGGCATCTTTAAGGATGCAACGGTAATCTTTTCTGCTTTAGAGAGTTGATTAACTACATATTAAGATTCTAGTTGTTGTACCCAATTGTCAATGCATTCTGCATCAATATTTCCTTCAAGGTTCGGTTTGTCCAGATTCATTTTCACTTGGAAGAGGTTGATTTGATCGGAGTTAGATTGCGTCGAGGATTTCTTGGAGTTTGAAGTGACTCGCATGAGAATATCATTGAACTAGGAGAACATTTTGGTTCATTGGTGAGCTAATGGTTTTTCTATGAGTTGTTATGTCTTGTTCATTGCATGTCTATTGTCTTCTTCTTCGGACATATTTTATGAAGTCGAATGAATTGTATTCATGTGCTGTTGGGTTTCTGACTGTGTTTGAACATGCATAAGTTAAATAACTTCGATGGAAGTGCTTATATAACTTAAACTCTAAATAAGATCTTGCTCTGATACCAATGATCCAGGTCATTCCCAGGTGCATACTGGGGACAACATTCAACTGAATGAGTAGAGTACTATTATGGAGGAAGCATATAAGAAGAACCAACAAAGAAGGAAACACACTAGGTCAACTATAAATATACACACATACAATATGCAAGAATTCAAACCAATTTATTACTTCTACTCCATGAAATATGGAGGAATCAGATAGATGTCTATATTAAATTAATGTACATGCTTATATAGGATAATGAGATACTTGGGTTACTATTGACTACGTTCATTTACAAAATAAGTTGTAATGGTTCAGATTTCAACCGTCACAGAGCATTTTGGTATGATGTATATCGAGGTGAACCTGTCGAATGCGAATGTACCGAAGGGGAAACCATCAAAGGAGAACCTATTGAAGGAAAACCTTTCGGTTGAACATCTCAAGGCATACCTGTCAAAGGAAGACCTTTCAAGGAGAACCTATTGGCTACTGGTTGGAGAACCTGTTGAAAAAAAACCAGTTAGTCGAACATGTCAAGGAATACCTGTCAAAGGTGGACATGTCAAGGTGAACCTATTGGCTTCTAGTTGGATCAAAAGTCAGTGACTATAATGGTTTAAGGATCAAAGGAAAGATTTTAAGGTTCAATTATGTTTTAGTGTTATTTGAGAACATAAACCATCTATCATTTAATATCAATAGGTTTAATGTTGAATTTGATTGCAATTATATCTTAACATACAATTGAAAATTGCATAGTATTTTGTTAGACTGTTAATCAAAGGCATTATTTAGATGGGTTTATTTGAATTTCATTGTTATGCATTATATTTTTGTGTTATCAAGATGTTGAGATATCATTGTAGAATCCTACTTCAATATGAATTCCGCTAAAAGTACATTGTTGTGCTCATGGGTATTTACTACACATATTGGGAGTAGAGTGTTTTCACTTGCATGGTTTTATATTACCATTGATATCCTCTTTGGATGGTTTTATATATTTATATAGAATTTTATAGTAGCATTTTTTTCTGGTGGCACATTATCCATTTTGAATCTTCTCCTTATTCAGTGATGATAAAGATATATGGAACACACATGACGATATACCCTAAAAGAGAAAATATTAAATTCCTTCGTCATGTTGGTCATGTAGGTAAAAGGGGTTGGCTCCCCACCTTTATGGTACACCTTTTTCTTGTGGGTATGGGGGTTTCCTTACACCCTTGTTATGACCCTTAGTTGGCTTGTGGTACTTTTGGTACCACCACCCTTATTGTTTTTGGTACCATGACCTCTTTGATATGATGACCTAACCTTATTGTTTTGATTGTTGTTACTTATGTGACCATTTTGACCTTTGGTACCCATAAATCCTGTTCTTTTTTTTTATAGAAATTGGGGTGACCTTCCAACAAGAGGATTTTTTGTTGCTGTAGAAATCAAGGGTAAGCCAAAGCTCTCGGTCAAATTCGGTTGGAAATAGAGGGCGAGCCATAGATCCCACTTGTTTTTTGTAGAAATCGGGGGCAATGAGAGGAATTTTTTTGTAGAATTCAGGGCCGACGTGAGGATTTTGGTAGTTTGGGGATTTATTTCATAGGGATATTTAGATGAAATGGATTATTTTAATAATAATCAGTGGAATATTTTAATATTTTATAAACAATGTTTTAACATACTAAATTCTCCCAGCAAAATATTTAAACTCCTTTAAAATCACCCCTAAAATCATCTATGTTGTTGTTATTTATGTGACCATTTTGACCTTTGGTACCCTATACTAAGTCAACCTATTTTTATTTTCTTGGTAACCATCATAAAATTTGGATTTCAACAAATACCCTTTAAAAGTCTTTTCAAGTTATAAAAATAAGTATTATCCTTCATTATAGATCCTTCCAAGAAGATACATCTCATCTCTAATATTTCTGTTTGGCATCAAGGAGTATGTTTCTATGGTTTCACTGCTTCATCCCTCGATTATCAGATATGAGTTTGAGCATTGCTTGGTGCCCCCTTATTTGTTGAATCGTGATTTGTTCTGAGTTGTGACCTTATGCATATGACCCGTGGACTTTGTGGTGTCTCTCTTGTTGAGATGTGACCTTCTGCATCTGACCCATGGAATGTGTGGTGTCTCTCATGCTATCATGTTGGGTCGTTACTTTATGAACCTGACCCATGGCTGTATTAGGTTCCATTTTGCTACTGAAAATATAGGTCGTGTTCATTTTTGTGGGATACTCTTGGACTGTTAGCCTTGGTGTCATCCCTGTGGGGATGCTAAACCTTATGTGTGACTGTGTAATGTATATCCTAATTCATTGTGACTATGTGTGATCTATCCTAGATGGGCCATGGACTGTGATGACCTCCCCCATCCTGAAAGTGGACTGTCGTAACCTCTCATAGATAGGTTGTGGCTAATTTGACCTTACCTTTCTGGACATGACTTTTTCAATGTTAATTATGCTAGAGGGAGTTGTGATATTTTAAGGTTTATTATTTGTGTTTTGGCTAAATATCACTACTACTATCCTTCTAGGGTCTTCACACATGGTGACTGATATAGCTTGCTGTCTACTGTATGAATCTAACCTCAACCTAAAACACTCTAACCTACTCTCTCTCAAGGTATGTCATGTGTTCCTTTGGAGACTTTTCCTTTCAGTGACAAGATCTAAACCTAAAATTATTTGAGTATAATGCTGATCCAAACAGCTCTATACTAGCTTTATTATTGTTCTTTGTTAACTGGTTATTAAATTTACTAGTATTTCTATTACTACTTTATTTCTTGTACATTGGTATCATTCTTATTATTAGTTATAATATTGTTATTTTTTTGTTTTATATATGGTAATTCGTAAATCATCTCAAGGACCAAATTTAACATAGTGACAATTGGAGTGTTAAAGTTGTAAGAGATGAAATTATGTTTTGAATTTATTACAGCAGTACTTTTATGGATCTAGTTATGTTTTAGGCATTAAAGTATAAAATTTTAGTTTGTTTGAGATGCAAAAAATGGTTAAATTTGAACTGTAAATTTCTATAATCCAATATTATCACATGAAGAGGCTATACATATTACGTGATAACTCGGATGTGTTAGATGTTGTTCTATGTTCTTGACAAGAATCTACAATATTGTTCAAAGTCACTTTCTTAGTTGGAAGATTGATTATAGTTTGAAGGAGAGAACAAAACAAAAGAGTGAAGCAAGTTTAAGATTCAAAAAATTGTTAAATCTAAGTGGCCAAGAGTGAGCATAATGTATGATTCTATAATTTTATCGGTTTTTCAAGATTCAGGTACCCACATGTCCATTGGACCATTCAGGGACGAGATAACAACTTGAGTCTCCACTTGCCCTAAATCTAGTCAGTACAGCTGTGTTTCAATGACACCTTCTAGTGTTGACTTGTGAGTCTACATGCTCTATTGTTGATGATGTGATTCATGTTATTTGACTAATGTTGTTGTTCCTCTATTTTTACAATATTTTATAAATCAATGAAATATTCATGAGTTTTTACTATTTTTTTATAGTGAAGTGAAATATTTTGCCAAGATTTTACAATATGTTGTAAATTAGTGAAAGAACCACCAAGATTCTACAACATTATAAAATAAAATGAAAGATTCATGAGAATTTTACAACATTATATAATAAAAAGAAAGATTCACCAAATTTTTTAGATATACATATTATATTATTGATAAAATCGCCTTCAAAAATTCCTATATATCAGAGAGATTTGCTCATATTTTATACATATAAATCTAGGGGGTTCTTAACATCATCCGTGCACACAAATTAACAACAAATAAAGATTTTTACTACATCGTGTTTACTTCACTCATCGTTTATTTTATTTATCCTTTTGGTGTTTCATTGCACCTTCCGGTGCCATTGCTAGTATTAATATTTTCACTAATGGTCATATTAATATTAATAATAATATGATAATTAATATGTTATTAATAATGTTAACATTCTTAATTCTAACATGAAAAATTAAGAATATTAAGAATTTATTAATTTGAATATAATTAATACTAATCTGAATGTTAGTGTTGATAGGTTAATATTAACATATTTAGAATTAATATTAATATTATTGTCACATGCCCCAATTTTGCAACAAAAAAATATTATATTATTTGATTTTATTTGAGGACAATATCTTAAATTTTATGCTAAGTTGTAATTGATGACTCAATAGAGTCAAGGATATTTAATGTAATTCTGAACATTTTAATTATAAATAAATAAAGGTGAAGACAACAGCTTAGGAAAGCTGTTAAAAGAGTGTTTACTCGTCAAATTTGTGGAGGAGACTGGGTGGAGAGCAAACAGACATGTGCTAGCATCCCCAAACAACTTCCAATAGTTGCAGGTGGAAACCTCCCTACATTTGGGGTTTTGATTCCCCAAGAAAGTGGAATCAGAGTAGGTGGCTCAATTAATGACAACTGACCCAAAAGACCTAGGCAATCTTTATAAAAATGCCCATTGAAGAGAGCTGAGGCTGCTCATTCTAGAGAAGTGATCATTCAGGTGAATGTACTTCAGATAAATTCAATGGAAGGGAATTATGGAAGAGATTGAGGGGATAACTGCTGAGTGATCTAGTGTAGCTTTTTAGCTAAAGGATCTTACTGTTGAGTGCATAGTGTTTTACTAAGTCATTGGACTGGCCTATTTTTTGCATGCTCGACTAGTTCTCAGCCAAGAAGATGAGGAACAGGCTCGGGGGTCTTGAGGAAGCATTGTTTGAGCGCTCTCCAGGATTTTGGTAGGGAGGAACGACCTCCTAATGTTGTTGTTGTCTATCCTAATCAGGTTCTACATTATTTATTTTACTGTGTTAAATAGATAAATCTAAATCTGTCTGATAAATGAATGTTAAATATTCAGTTGTAAAATGTTGGAATTAGAAATCTTTTAAATTATTGAAGAAAGGAATCTGAAATAGTAATGTGTCTAGATGGAAAATAATTCTAATTTGTGTTTTTCCACACCTGGATGGACTAGGCCGTACTCCAGCACAGATAGAGTATTTACAGCAGATTAAGAAAATGTTAAGAGACTAAATAGAATAGTTGTGGTTCTAAATTTCATAATAGTAGAGTAATTTATTTCAGTATGTTGGTTATTATTAAAAAGAACAATAATTAGGTTATCTATGTTTATTGTTTTTACATGCTTATTTATGTAAATAAACTGGAAAATAAATAGTAGTAATCTAGTACAGGTAGAAGGATTAATATGATAAGAAAATATCCTAGTAGATAAGATGTTGTGCTTACAAAGAGTAGATTATTCTTTTTAATCAAGTTAAAATATGCTGGAGGATAAACTGTGTTATGTTGGATATATATTCCTTTGTGTTTACTTAGTAACTAATTGCAATGCACTAGAAGAATCATAGTCAAGGTACATTATCTATATTCAGTTTAGTAAAGAAATAAACTACTAATCATATAATTTTATTTACTAATAATATCAACTAAACTAAGACTAACAATTACTATAAACCAAGAAGGGTTATATGAAAAGTATTTAAATTATAAAGAACAAACTTGTTAAAGAATCTATGCTTATCTTTTCAAATAGCTTTAGTAAAATTCTTTCTATGATTTCGGGAGCTCAATAAGAATATGATAATAACTAATATGAAAAGAAATATATATCTATGTAAAGAACTGTTCTATAATTATCATCAAGTTTATATGTGCAAAAGTAAACTACACGGTCGAAACCCTAAACTAAATATATTGTTTCAAATAAAAACAAATAGGTTATAATCCATTTATTTGGATAATTATATCAATAAACAACTAAACTATTATAGACGGGTTATAGTCCTAAACAGATACAAATTTGAGATATCTCAACACACACTTGTAATAATATTTACTTAAAATAAATTTAACAAGTAACGGAACCTATTTAAAATAAATTAAAAGAATTATTTAAATAAGGGTTTCATTTAGGAAAACCCTAGCTCATATTCGTGAGCAAACAAGTAAATATTACAAATTACTCTATGACTAAGTTACAGTCTTAAAATAAACATCCATATTAAATACACAAAATATAATAAACAGTAATTTTCTTTATTCACAATCGGATTGGAGAAAAGCATAACTTACATAGAGTTAGAAAACAATATTACTGCAAAACGAGTCCAAGCTCGAAAGAAGTCTTAAAAAAAAAACCATTGTATCGCAGTGACAGGTCATAAGGATAAATTTCTTAACTAATTACACACCGAGCTCATGGTCGGGACTACCCAACAATGAAGAGAGGGTTTGTAAACCAAATAGAACCCAACAATGTTCTAAAAATAAAACTACATAGCTAATGGTGAAACTGGACAAGCTTCAAGCTCGAGGTTTCACCATCGAACAACTCTATTCCAAGCAAGGTAAAACCCAACCGACGAACCCAGGGCTTACCGGATTCAATTCGCAAGCCCTCAAAGATAGATAGCATTGTCTTCATTCCGAGTTTCAAGCATAGTAACAAATTCCTGCAAAGAGAAGAAACACTATGTGTCAGTTACATAACCCTTTCATTATTATAAACCCTACTGTAAAAACAACTATGCTATAAATAATCTATGTTTAAAATAAAACTAAATATTTACCTTAGTAAGAGTATCAAATAGTCCAGCGATGGGACTATCACCAGCTATGAACCGCACTTACAAATCTCCAAACCCTCTGACGATGGTGAAGCAAAACCAACATCAAGTGAAGCCTTAGCTTCTCACAGTAGTGACAAGCCACGGGGAAGGCAAGATGAAGCTAAGTATAGGATGCAAGCCAAGTGCAAACAACCAATGAACTCTCACAGAGTAAAAACCCGTAGCTATGAAGGAATGGAAACAAGACCGAGCATCGAAGGCTACAACAACATTAAACCCAAGCGTTGGAGCAAGATAGAATAGGAAGAACACTCACGGCTGCCATGAGACCTTGCAAAGCAGCCCGAAGGCTAGCATGAACTTCAGAGAGAGAATGACATACGTTTAGGGTTGCAAGTGTTTTATACCATCAATACACAAAAAGGAGGTGACCACATGCCCTCAAATAAATCAAACCATGCATGGGTCATTACCCAAAGTCACCTGTGTTTCCATTCATCTAAATTATTTACACAATGATTTATTATCAAAATTTTCATAAGCTATGATGTATGCATATATAAATATCCCATCATTAATCATATATCAATTATATCGTAATGTTGATAGCTCGATTTGGCGTTTGGATAAACCATAATATGTTAATGTCGACCAAGTGAAAGGTGGTAATCACTTAATCAATTGGTTAATCCCAAAATGAGTCATGTATAGAACCTTTTAAACTATAGTAAGCTTATATAATTTCAAATCAATGTTAAGTATGCACGTTTTATAGTCCTTATAAACCAACAACTTGAGTGGTGATAAATTATAGAATTGAATAACATAGTAAAATAGTATAATCACAAATTCTTTTACAAGTTCAACTTTGGTTTAGACTTGCATAGACACTAGCTGCTTCTCAACTTATCAAATTCTAGTAAATGACAATGATTATTTATTTGGTAAGATAGTTTGGTGATTATGCAAGATAACTTGTACTTAGCATAGGGTATAAATTTGTTCATAGTAGAAAGATATACCATAATAGACACTATAGGCATTAACTTAATGTAAGAAAGGCATTATGGTAGTAATAGGAATTACAATGGAATAACCTTACTCAAGTCCTTAATCATTGGAACAATATTGATGGACCTAGATTAGGAAGTAAAGGAAAACATTTTTCCTTGTGAAACGATGCAGTTGATTTTACACTAATCAAGCTTATAATATCAAGAATTTTTACAAGTAGTAAGTTTCCCTACAGAATGTAAATATCGATTAGTTTGGTGCTTAAGTAAATAATATGATAATGTATATGATACAATAGTACATGCAGTACGACATTGACCAGGAAGCTAATAAACTGTTAGTGAGCAATTGTTTTGTACATATAAGCAATAGGTTGATACTTACCATAATTAGTAAGTTAAAAATTAAATTGAATTTATTCTATTGAGAATCTTTACTATCGGCATTGATAGAAGCTGTTTCATGAATAAAAACCAATAGTATAATAAGTATAACATTTGCAAGATAAGCATGTTAAAATAGAAATTAGTATGCAATAAAGAATACAAGCTTAGAGTTCACAGTAAGTATTGTTGGTGTCACTAAGTTTGATAAAGAAAGGAACTCATTTATCTAAACTTTGCTTACAAGAAAAACTAGAGAAAATAAACTACTTTACCTCATTGAAGTTGCTTGGAATTTATTAGCTTATTTTACTAAGCATATTAATTGCAAATAGAAACACTTCTTGATACCTTATGAATTTAAAACGTCTATTTGTTTGGTCATACCTGTAAACCTGTAAGAACCAGTAATATTTCTGCATTAGCATAAATGCTAAGTAATCCTAGGATTCAAAGTTAGATTCCACCTACTTGCCATAAAGTAAACTCATTAGTAAACTGAAAGACAACAATATGCAAGAAAATCTTATTTATGTTATGAAAAGGAAACTGCTTAGTTAACGTAGTTTGAAATTGTGTAATACTAATCATTGGATTGTTTCATTTTCTGCTAACCGTTAGCGGTTAATAAACCGTATATTCATCATTTAATGTTATCTCAAAATCTTAAATTTTTCTGAAATTTTGGAGTTTTGACAATTATCATTAACATTAACAATATCATATCAATAATAATAATCTTAATATATTAAAACTAATCTTCTTCAATCTAATATTCTAATAGATCTTTACTTTTTCTTTTCTTATATTTAGTGGTAGATTATTAAAAAGACTTTTAAACATTTTTAAAAGTGATTGATATACAACCAACCACTTTTAAAAATGCAATTGTGCACCATTGCAAATTTGGTAATGTCTTATTTCTAATGTTATTTGGTGATATTAATGTTATTATTCATATAGTGTTTTCTAATGCTAAAATTAATTATAATTTTATTGTTGATATTAACGTAATTAATATTAATAGTTTTTTTAAGCTAGTACCTAACGCAAACACAAGTTGTCTAATCATAGTTGATAAATTAATATTTGTATTATTAATTAATATAAGCGTATTAATTAATTAATATTGATGTTAATATTAAGAAGCATTAATAATGTTATTTGTAATATTAAACATAAATAATAATGTTGATATTAATTTTAATGTTAATGTTCAAGTTGATATTGATATTAATATTAGGAAGTATTAGTGTCAATGGTAATATTAGATGTTCATAATAATGTGAAGATCTATATTAATGCTAATGTTCATATATGTTAATGTTCATTTTTCTAATATATTATCTTATACAACCACATGTAGAAATAAAGATTCAAGAATTAAATAATTAAAATTTTATAAGGTTAAATCATGTTAGGTATTATTGTATTTTCAAAAAATATTAATATTGATATTGACATTGATATTAATAACTATTAATAATATAATATTATTTTATTTTAATTATATATAATAACATTACATCTACCCTTGAATGATTCTTGGTTTATGAAAGCTTGCAAGATTCTTAGATCATGTTGCAGTATAAGGTTTCCTTTGGAGGCAAATGACACCACTTTCCCATTTTTCCTAAATTAAAAAGTGGTTTTAAAAACCTACTATCCCCTTTTAATTTTTGTTCTATCTAGATTAAAAATAAGTCCTTGAATTTTGTTAAGAATGAATGGACCCCTTATAATCGTGAGGACAATACATTTGTGGTAGGTCAACTATGCTCAAACCTAAAGAATTTAAAAATGGTTGCTAAGGAATGGGCTCACCAAAAAAGGTTAAGGGATGAAATCACCTTGCACAACAATGAGAAGGAAATAAAAGAATTGTATGAACCTGATGATGGGGGTTACTCATGAGAAGAATAAAGAAATAAGTTACAAAATCTCGACGCTAAAAAGAATGCCTTATTGGAAGAAAATGAATATGTATGGAGACTTACAAGTCCTGCACTATGACTTTCTTGTGGTGATGAAAAAATAAAGTCATTTCAGGCATATGAAAAGGAAGGAATATTCAAAACACAATTTGGAGTCTCAAGAATCAAGATGGGGAGATTGTTACATCCTTTGAATATTTAGCAAAGTTCAGGAAAGATCACTTTCAAAACCTGTTCAAAGGGGAAAATAGGGTGACTATTGTAGAGGTTGTCCATTTGGCGTACTTCTTCCCCAGTTTCGTTCATCAAGAATACAATAGAATTGTCATGGAAGAATTCTATGTAGATGAACTCAAAGAGGTGCTTCAAAACTTTCAAAAGTATAAAATACCTATTCCACATGGTTGGACTATGGAATTCCTTTTGAACTTTTATGATACCATGGGTATAGATCTTCTTAGGGTAGTGGAGGAATCTAGAAAGGATGGATTTATGTTTGCACCTCTAAATTCTACTTTTATAGCATTAATCCTGGAATTTAAATATCCATGTAGAAGAATATATACCCATCTCTCTTTGTAACATAACCTACACGATGATCTCCCAGGTTATTTCTAGAAGAATAAAAAAGCTTCTTTCATATTCAATTTCTTGTGAACAGTTTGGTTTCTAGAAGGAAGACAGATTCACAATGCTTTTGGGGTAGCTTAGGAAGGAATAAACACAGCATAAAGACCAAGAATTTGAAAGGGGTAGTGGTGAAGATTGATTTGTTGAAGGCCTATCCTCAAGTTAGCTAGTTTTACGTCATACTCATGTTGACACACCTTGGATTTGAGGTTTGCTTTATATATTGGGTAATGTGTTGTATTACTACAATTTCTTTCAATGTTCTCATTAAAACGTGTGCTTCTCATTTCTTTTAGGAAGAAAAAGGTTTCCAGAAAGTTATATATCTCGAAATGTGGTCCAATTGTCTATGTTTTATCTTTTTACACCAATTCTAAAATGTTGTTTAGGTACCTATAATAATTCATTTTAATGATTGGATTTTTGTTTTGCGAGAAGTCCATTGCAAGTAATGCATCATAAGTGGGTATCGATACCTTACACCAATGCTTTTACATATCCCCTCTCTTGAGTACAAGTGGCAAGTTTTTATCTTACAAATGCTCAAATTAAAATAATAAAACATTTACCACTTAGTCTCAAATTCAAATTTATACTTAGTAAAAAATTAAAGTAAAACCTGAGGGACATTATAGTCATGGCATGTTTGTAGTCTAATATCTAATATTTGACTATTATTTGAGCACATTTGTCATCTTCTTGATGACTTAGTATGCATACTTTATAGCATAAAGATTATTTCTAACATAATTAAAACTTGAATGCAACTATCTCAACAATCCGCTTACCTTACATAAGAATTAAAATTAAATGTAAATATCTCTACAATCCACTTATCTTAAACAAGTTTGGTAAATCTTAGATAAGTTTAGCAAAGATCATCTAAAAATAATGCATGATTTTTTTAAAAGATAAAATGCTAATGTAACTACCTCAACAATCAAGTTATCTTATAGAATAACTAAAGCTTAAATTTAAACATAACATCTCTACAATCCATTTATCTTAGACAAGTTTCGTAAAGATCATCTAAAGATAATGCATTATTTTTTCAAACATTCTGCTTATCTTATACAAGAACTAAAACTTGAATACAGACATTCCATACAATCCACTTATTTAAAGATAACGTATTTTTTTTTAAAGAATAAAGCACTATATTAAGCTAGTGAACCTAAATTGAGATGAGTGTGATGCAAGTTATGATTTTGTTTATTTAATTTGATTTTTTACATCTTTTGTTATCACAAGGTTCATATGCTTCTTATTTCTTGTCATAGTCACTTTATCAAAGCTTTTTGTATGATTGGAGATATAAAGTAAACAATTAATATCCTTAAATATAATAACATATTTATTGGTATTGATAAGTAATGTTTTTTTAGCTTTGGGTTTGATTGGATAATATGATGTTGCATATGGTTGAGCATAAACATTAAGAAATGAGCTTTAGTCATGGATTTTTAGTGTATATTTAAAACATAAAAAATAAATTCAAAGTATATTATAATTTTTTTCTTTAAATAAAAGATACAAATTCTCATTTATATAGGTATTAAAAAAATAATTTGATTGCAACCTTTATATTGTTATATTTGAAACTTTATATTGTTATTTTTAATATTTTGAAAATCTCTAACGAAAATTCATACATCAATGTTTATGTTTTATTATTTTTCTTAAAAGTTTTATTCAAAATTCTAAAATAAGTTTATTATTAATTTATATTAAAATAATTACTTATTTATTTAGTAGGTTTTTTAAGGTAAAAATGAAGTTTTTTAAAACATACATAATGGAACTACCTCAACAATCCATTTATCTTATAGAATAACTAAAGCTTAAATTTAAACATAACATCTCTACAATCCATTTATCTTAGACAAGTTTCGTAAAGATCATCTAAAGATAATGCATTATTTTTTCAAACATTCCACTTATCTTATACAAGAAATAAAACTTGAATATACACATTCCATACAATCCACTTATCTAAAGATAATGTACTTTTTTTGAAGAATAAAGCACTATATTAAGTTAGTGAATCTAAATTGAGATGAGTGTTATATTAAGTTAGTGAATCTAAATTGAGATGAGTGTGATGAAAGTTGTGATTTTGTTTATTTAATTTTATTTTATGCATCTTTTGTTATCATGAGATTCATATGCTTCTTATTTATTGTCACAATCACTTTATCAGAAATTTTTGTATGATTGGAGACATAAAGTGAACAATTAATATCCTTAAATAAAATAACATATTTATTGGTATTGATAAGTAATTTTTTTTTAGATTTGGGTTTGATTGGATAATATGATGTTCCATATGTTGAGCCTAAACATTAAGAGATGAGCTTTAATGATGGATATTTAGTGTGTATTTAAAAAATAAAAAATAATTTCTGAGTATATTATAATTTTTTTCTTTAAATAAAAGATACAAATTCTCATTCATATAGGCATTAAAAAAATAGTTTGATTTCAACCTTTATATTGTTATGTTTGAAACTTTATATTGTTATTTTTAAGAATTTGAAAATCTGGAAAGAAAAGTCATAGATCAATGTTTATGTTTTATTATTTTTCTTAAAAATTTTATTCAAAATTCTAAAATAAGTTTATTATTAATTTATATTAAAAGCATTACTTATTTATTTGGCAGGTTTTTAAGGTAAAAATTAAGTTTAAAAAAAAATACTTAATGTAACTACCTCAACTAACTAAAGCTTAAATTTAAACATAAGATCTCTACAATCCATTTATCTTAGACAAGTTTGGTAAAGATCATCTAAAGATAATGCATTATTTTTTCAAGCATTCCACTTATCCTATACAAGAAATAAAACTTGAATATCCACATTCCATACAATCCACTTATCTAAAGATCATCTAAAAATAATGTATTATTTTTTTTAAAGAATAAAGCACTATATTAAGGTAGTGAACCTAAATTGAGATTAGTGTGATAAAAGTTGTGATTTTGTTTATTCAATTTGATTTTATGCATCTTTTGTTATCACAAGGTTCATATGCTTCTTATTTCTTGTCACAATCACTTTATCAGAAATTTTTGTATGATTGGAGACATAAACTAAACAATTAATATCCTTAAATAAAACAACATATTTATTGGTATTGATAAGTAATGTTTTTTTAGCTTTGGGTTTGATTGGATAATATGATGTTCCATATCGTTGAGCCTAAACATTAAGAAATGAGCTTTAGTCATCGATTTTTAATGTATATTTAAAAAATAAAAAATAAATTAAAGTATATTATAATTTTTTTCTTTAAATAAAAGTTACAAATTCTCATTTGTATAGGCATTAAAAACATAATTTGATTTCAACCTTTATATTGTTATGTTTGAAACTTTATATTGTTAGTTTTAAAAAACTAAGATTTTGAAAGAAAAGTCATAGATCAATGTTTATGTTTTATTATTTTTCTTAAAAATTTTATTCAAAATTCTAAAATAAGTTTATTATTAATTTATATTAAAATCATTACTTATTTATTTAGCAGGTTTTTAAGGGTAAAAATTAAGTTTTCTAAAACATACTTAATGCAACTACCTCAACAATCCAGTTTTCTTATAGAATAACTAAAGCTTAAATTTAAACATAACATCTCTACAATCCATTTATCTTTAGACAAGTTTGGTAAAGATCACCTAAAGTTAATGCATTAATTTTTCAAGCATTCCACTTATCTTATACAAAAACTAAAACTTGAATATACACATTCCACACAATCCACTTATCTAAAGATCATCTAAAAATAATGTATTATTTGTTTTAAAGAATAAAGCACTATATTAAGTTAGTGAACCTAAATTGAGATGAGTGTGATGAAAGTTGTGATTTTGTTTATTTAATTTGATTTTATGCATCTTTTGTTATCACAAGGTTCATATGCTACTTATTTCTTGTCACAATCACTTTATCAGAAATTTTTGTCTGATTTGAGACATAAAGTGAATAGTTAATATCCTTAAATAAAATAACATATTTATTGGTATTGATAAGTAATATTTTTTTAGCTTTGGGTTTGGGTTTGATTGAATAATATGATGTTCCATATTGTTGAGCCTAAACATTAAGAAATGAGCTTTAGTCATGGATTTTTAGTGTATATTTAAAAAATAAAAAATAAATTCAAAGTATATTATAATTTTTTTCTTTAAATAAAATATACAAATTCTCATTTATATAGGTATTAAAAAAATAATTTGATTGCAACCTTTATATTGTTATGTTTGAAACTTTATATTGTTATTTTTAAGATTTTGAAAATCTCAAAAGAAAAGTCATAGATTTTATGTTTTATTATTTTTCTTAAAAGTTTTATTCAAAATTCTAAAATAAGTTTATTATTAATTTATATTAAAATCATTACTTATTTATTTAATAGATTTTTTTAAGATGAAAGTTAAATTTTTTCAAACATACTTAACCTAAAGTTTTTTAAAATAAAATACAATTACCCTTACAATTCACTTCAAAAATAAAATAAATTCATGAGTATCATTTCAGTTTTCTCCTTTTTGCACAAGGAAACAATGATAATAAATTATAGGTGAACAAAATAATGATAATAAATAAAAAGGTATTTTTTTCGTTGGACGAACATACGATCCTTCACTTTCACTCCATTGATAGCAGAACCACCACCTGCGCTGAAGATAGCAGAGATAAAGAATCGTACTGACATGGAATGTTTAGGGACTTGCACTGTTAAGTGCAATGATCAGAGAATTCCATGGTCCATGTCCCTCCGCGCATTGCGGATAAAAGAATAGCACGCGGCGTGTTACTCAGATGGGAGACACAATGCCGGCAACTTAGTACAATCCATCAACAGCGTAGGCCCCTTGTAAATTGTCTTATGTCTTAAGCCAAATTAGCGATTTTTCAACGCTATTCTATTATAACATGCCAAATTTAGCGATTCTTCAATGGTATTCTCAATTCATGCCAAACTTCAATAAATCAAGCATTCATGTGTAAAGATATTATGGCAAATTCAGTCTGTGTTAGAATTTCTTTAACATTCTCCCTCTTTTTGGCAGCATACAACTTCCATGTGGAAAATTGATTAAACCATATCATGTGGATATGGCTGTTGTTCTACTTAAATTTTTGGAGCAAGAGCCTTAGTAATGTAAATGCATGCGATTTAACTGTTCTTCTGTAGTGAAATCCTTCGGTTATGTCAAATCAAGTTTGATAAAAACTTTCTTATAATATTTAATACATTGAGTTGCATAAGTTCTTGTAATTAGTGTTTGTTTTCTATTAATTAAAATCAATTATTTAAAGAATTATCTAACAGCCCACAACATAAGGTTAGGAAGAGTCTAAGCAAGCTTTGACAACCTGCACAAACTTTTAAGAACAATGATAACAATGATAAGAAAATTCATAAGTAGACTAATGACTTAAATTGTACAAAGAATAAAAAAAAAATTATTTAAAAATGTCAAACTACAAATAGGATAATATCGACAATTTAGCAAATCTAAAAGTAATAACCTCATTATGAAAAGAAATGCCAAAACATTTTCTTGGAAGCAAGACTCTTGAAAATGTCAAACCTTATATTATTTATCATTTGAAAAATGACCAATATGAAAAAAAAATTGCCAACATTTTCTTGGATGCAAGACTATTGAAAATGTAAGACCTTAGGACAATAAGAGGTTCGGAGTATTTCTATTTGAAAATAGAATCACTGAAATAGGTTAGTGTGCTGTTGCCAAGCTTTTGTAGATTGTTAAAGGCTGTATAGTCATATGGCAATCAACAAAATTTTAGATTTTAGTTTTCATTTAAAGGATTTTAGGTTTTTATTATTTAAAACAATTAATTTTTTAAACAACATTATAGTATAATTTTATAAATTTATTAATAGAAATTTTAGGAGTACATAGGGTTAAAATTTACGAGTACATAGGGTTAAAATTTGTAAGGTTTAAGGTTTATATGTTTAAGAGAAATCAATGTGTCTTATAATGTCTAAACCATCATTATTAAAAAATTAATTTATATAATTTTTTAATTAATTTATATAATTTTCTAATTAATTTATATAAGTTTTTAAATATAACTAAGTTGTGAGCAACATCATTGTTGCACATTTCATCATGGAATAACTAATTAATAACATGTTTTTAATTTTGTATATATAAAGTGCGATAGAGGATGCTTTATTTTCAATATAATATAGACATAGATAAAGCTTGATATCTAATTATCGAAGAGCCAAGAAACACATATAATTATGTCAATAATGTGAGAAATTTTAAAATTGCACGACCTCAGTTAAAGCTTAAATTTTCCAAATTTTAGTCATAAAGTTTACAACCTCCTACACATAGTGCTTATCATGCATCAAGTTGCTAAGTGTGGACCATATTGTAATGTCCTGAATTTTGCACCTAATACTTATAGGCATGTGTCTAGGCATGTGCCTATTATTTATGATGATTATCTTGATTTTTTATTTTTATATTGGGTCGAAGACCTCATTGCATACGAACATGATGATTTGTTTTATATATTGGGTAAAAAGAAAAGCTCCATCCAATTATTATTTATTATGTAAAGATAATATATAGTCCAAAACCTAAAAAGTCTAACTAGGAACTAGTAGAAAGTTCCTAAGTTAAAATATTAATAATTACCCAAAGTAATTGAAAAGTGTTAAATCAATAAACCAAGGTTTCTTGATTTAATTGTCCCTTTGACTAAAAAGTGTGTCTATAAAGAATTGAGCCAAGGAAAGGCTTGGGGTTCTGATATAACATTAAAGGAGTCATTTTTCTTCGAGTTGCTCTCAAGTAATTCTTAGAGAACATTTTCCCTGAAAGGAAAAAGGAGAATCGATCCAGATCTGATACACTCTGCGGGGTTCAGATTAAAACAAGGAACGGTTTCGGTTCATGGTTGGATGGAACGTGGTAGTTCCCAAGTGATTTGGTCATCAAAATAGAGGTCAGATCTCTCTTAAATTGTTAATATTGGTTATTTAAAAGTGTGCAGGTTCAACCATTAAATGAGCTTCAGAAAATTATAGGTATGAGTTCTTAGTATGTCAAGTTCATTTCTAGCATAAAATGTTTGTTGCTTTATGTAAATGTTCATATTATATTTCTAACCCTAGAAATGATTGTTTTGTCTATACCTTCTAGGGTTTACATTCCTTAAATCGTAACCCTAGGCAACAAATGATACCTTATGCTATATTCAACCAAGTTTGTTCAATTAAGTTAGTTTCGGTATTTATCTTCCTTTACTTAAACTAGGTTTAAGAAAAACTAGGTTTTGTTTAAGATTATTATATAACTGTATTGTTAACCTTGCTTACTCTACTGACATATTCCATTTGTC
>LPNX010928974.1:93645-104131 GCA_001517045.1 Pseudotsuga menziesii | reverse complement strand
ATATATATATATATATATATATAACGACATCATACATAAACAAATATGAAACCTATCTATAAACTATTCTACATTTAAATCCAAGATAAATAATCCATTAAAGCTCTTTCAAGGTCTGTCACATTGAATACAAACTAAATAGAAAACCATTCCATTTAATAACAACATTATAATTAAATGATCAAGAATGTCATGACCATCATTTTGGTCCTAGATTCACATCTCTGTTCACTTATAAAACCAACAGTTCTAATTAAGCCATACCATAATCACATGCATGAATCTTTAAAGGCCTCTCATAACTATTATTATAAATTAACCAAGTAAACAATTAAAATAATTAAAGAACTCTACCATTTTAAACAGAGTTCACAATATGACCCTATGGGTTCACAAACCCACGTTGCATGCCTTTATAAACAACCATTTCATTTATGCATAAACATTAACCAAAATTAAAGAACATACATCTCATTCAATATAACAAATTAAACAATACATCATACATAGGAATCATATCATGTATTAATCCATATCGAAATCATATTACAAACCCAAGTATTACAATGGGAATAGGAATCGAATCTTGTGGGCATACAAGCCCAACCCTCTTTCTATAAATCAAAATAAAACTTATTACAATTATCCATGAACAAGATTCAAAACCTGTGGCTATTATTTACCAAGGCCATGTTATACATTAAAGTATGCGGGATTCATTAATAAACTCCATAATAAAACAATAACAAACCATTACTCTACATCGAAGTTGTAAGACCCTGGGTTCTGCCTAATGTTGTAAGCACGGCCTCAGCCAAGACAAATTTTACACATATTCTCTTTTTAAAAGTCTAATCACAGTGACGAACGCCATCGTGGACTTGCACTTCAGGCATATTCATAATACACATTATATACTAAACCCACGAATTCTTTAAATAGTAAAACAACCACCTGAAGTTGCACAGCATTCACCCAAGACATTTACGACATCCCAAATAAAAATACACAATATGGTTTTAATAACAAAATAACTTTGTTAACAATTTCACCCCATACTCTAATCAATGAATTCTATAAATAGTAATAAAACACATTGAAGATATCATAGCCACTAAGGGAAATACTCAAGCCGTATACGACATGGCCTTTAACCCACGATGTTAACCATTACAACCAAATATAAATACTCAACACACAAACCAAAACGAAGGCGTATGCCTGTTTATAAACCCTGATAATAAACCATTAACGCAGCATAAATTCCATCCACACACATAATAACCTTAAAAACCATAGCCATCTCAAAAAACGCAGAGTATTTACATTATGCACAGTATTTCCATCATCGTAGTCATTTTCCACACTGGTGTGCCAATGGGCTATGGCACCATTGCAAGCAATGGTGCAGCCTATGGCTCAAAAGCCCCAAACCCCTTGATAATTTACATCACCCAAAATTAAATACATAGAGCCTCTGACAAATGTGAGTTTGCTCCACAACCAAAACCCACACTATTATTTTTAAAACCCAAGTCTGTTCATTACAAATCCTGAAGACCCATTCAAACCCCATAGAGAAACCCAAAACCAAACAACAAAACACAATGCAGACAGGTTGAGAGACAACAAGCGAAAGTTATTTGGGAAAGATTACCTTGCACTTTGCTCACAGTCAAACCCACGAAAGAGCCTCAGCCACGCTTCTCTTCCTCATATCTCGGCACCTGCAACCAACCAGTGAAACCACGAGTTAGAACTATGGAAACAATGGAGGCTTCAAAACAAAATAAAAACACAAGCATGAAATCCAAAGCAAAGCTCACCTTCCAGGTCTCAAGGTTTCCTCCATTCTTCCCCATGCGGAGTGCCAAGATCAAACCCCAAATGATAAGTGAAATGACCAAACCATCATGAGCCAAGCCTAAGTGAGGGTTTCCACGAAAACCAAGGTGCATTAATGGCACTAGCTAGTTTCCACCTCCAAAGCCAAAACCCACTTTGCCATAGTTTGGTAACGTCGATATAACATTTGTATCCATTTCCATGCAAGGGTTAAACCCCTTTAACATACGTTTGAACCTTATAGTATATTCGCCACCCCAAAAAATTCCACAAGTTTTATTACATTGCATGGTTAAGGTTAGTGCAAAGTCAAAGTATGTTATGCGCTAGTCCTAAGTCAAGCAACAAGGCATAAAACATAATAACATATAAACCATAGGCATAAGGCCTTAACTTAATACAATGTGAATTTCCCTAAGCTTAATGCTTACTGAACATGGCATATGAAATATGCCATGTTAATATTCAACCCTCATGAATGTCAAAGGCCTGGTTTAAGCCAAGATAATAACCTGCAAACAAGAAAACATAGGAGGTGTTAATAGTTTTTAATAAAATAAACGTAGAACATAAAATATATTAAGTTATAAAACCACGAAACATAAACCATAAGGATGTATAAGTAGTGTACAAGAAATTTATCTGTGATAGCTAAATTGACTAGAATAGTACTTACCAGGTTATAAATCTGTGTTGGTAAGGAACCATAACAACTAGCACTAGGTCCTTTAGGATCAATACTTCCAGTACTCTTTAAATAAGATCCCGTTTCCAAAGTATGAGCTACATATGAAATAAAATAGGTGCCTTAGTTCAGAGAGCTAACTAATCGTGGAAACAAGTAAACACGTTTACCTCTCAAACTATCATGGGAGAACGAGTTCCGACACTCCACCCACTTTGTTTCAACAAACAAAGTTAATTTAGGAATTCATAAATAACAAGTACAACTATGCAGAAACAACAAAGCAATTAAATCCAGTAACGACACATACACGACAGATGTATAAACATAAGACTAAGCAGTAAACATCAATATGACATAGTAGGTAAAATACATTAATAATAATGACTGAAATTAAATGATAGAACGTAAGAAAAGATTACGAATAAACACCAGTACATGAAGTGTACAATATAATTCCACAAGTGAATAATGTTCCATCTAGATAGTTTTTACTAGCCTATAATTTTTTTTTTCGATTTTTGAGGACATTACACATATAGGAAAAGCTAGTAGCATAACTTCTTGCGTATCAATAGTCTATATATGAACAAATTGTTTATTTTCATGGTTAACAAGTCTACAATATAAGAACTTAGAAGGTTAAATGCTCCCACTGACTTTGTGTGCAGGGTGTTTTGTTGTTTTTCATGGTGAATGCAGAAGTTAGGAGCATAAACACAGCTTGAGACCCAAAGATCAGCATGGTAACCTAAGGAGGGACTCACACAAATGGTAATGGTAACAACCAGGACTAATTCTAGAAATACTAATAGTCTTACTCATCTCTTGTTTTCTTCCTCCTAGTATCGAATGGCCTGATTATGCAAGAGGTATTTTTTCATAAACAACAACTTAAATTAGTTTTTCTTAGTTCCTCTTTACTTTGTTCAATGTTTTCTTTTTCCAAGAGAAGGGAAGGGTAACAAAGGGATTTTATTTCTAGGGTATATTTGATATCAAACAAAATTATGAATGAATCTTGTATCACCCCCATGTGAGGACAAATTAGGCAACCTGCTATATAAAAAAAATATTAGTTGAGGTCTAGAAGTATTTGTTGTCAACCAAGTAGTTGAGAAAACAATTGATATAGAAAAGATATAATAAATAAGCTTATAGAAGAAACAACCATATCCCATGATCTATGGTCACGATTAATATTTCAACTGCGTCCAAATTATGTAGACCTTACATCTAATGCCAAAAATTTGAGTGGTTTCTGTATTTTGATTTTGAGTGCTTGGGTTTCATATTTGATTTCGTATCACAGTAGTTGGTATGTGAGATTAAGCAAGTCGCTTCGCATGACTCGGTGCGTCTTGTAGATAATATGTAAGGCTCTGCGTCAAGACTAAGGGAGTAGCCTTTGCACTGTTGAAGGAGATGTGTGTTGTTAGATCTTGTTGATATCATTCTTTAGGCTAACCGGAGAAGTTGTGTGAAGAACGCAGAGCCTCCTACTGTTGCCTATGTTGTTGCTTGTAGAGTTGTATTGTCCAAACAAGAAAGAAGCTATGTAAGAATCTTCGAAGAAGGTATGATCGACAAGAAGAGACCAAAAGAGGTTTTTTGTAGTCCATGAAGGAAAGTATATGGAGTGCACGTAGTAAAAGTTCAAAGACAGATCACCGAGCCGCTTGTGAAAAAAGAAAAGGAGAGATCACTCCCTTGAAATAAAAAGGGATATTGTTGTTGATGTTGGTTGTCTCTATTCAAGAGACGACAGGAAGAGAAGACCAAGAACTATATCCATACTTGGAAAAGGAGATGCAGCCAAAAATGAGGGTTTATGCTGTTGTTTGGTGAGACATATTCTTCTTTTTCTTGAAGTTCTAGATGATATACATTTGAAAAGGTGGTATTTATGTTAGCTGTCTATATTGTTTGTTTTCCATCACATTGAACTAGGTGGTAGATTGCATTAGAAAGAGAAGTTGTTTCAGATATGAGGGCAGGGCCCTCAGAGTACACTCAATGTTGGTAATATGATATCCTTGGAGGATTATTTGAAATGGATGAGACGATTTTGGAGGTATGAAGGTCATGTCTCTTTTTAAAAAGTTAGCTCAAATATCGGATGGAAAGGAGTCCAGGTTTCATATCTATTTCATCTTATTTAACATATCTTTGAAATTTATAACTGTATTTGGGGCATTTTTTGCTATGAACAACCCGTGATTGTTTGATTAAGAATTTACTAGGAATCTTTTTATTGTGTACACAATGGAAAATTATTTAGCTGATTCATACCTAAACGAGTCAACTAAATTATATGGAGATAGTTATGTGAATCGGAATTTTAAGTTGTAGACATTGTTGTAAGGTTAAAAATTTTGGTCAATTATATGTGGAGATGAATCCAAACTAGCCACCCCTAGCAGAGGACATAGGACTGTAAGACTATATTTAGAAAAATCACTCTTACGTTGTCCATATGAAGAGACGGGTTCTTGGCAGCCGTTTCTTTTCTCCTACTCTGATGGACAGGTGGAGAATGAAGGCCTTTGGGGAAACCGGTCCTCTCTCTGCCTATAAATGATCCTTTCAGAATACCCATCATACAGGCTGAAGGAACGCATTGGTCCAGGGTAAAGAGAGAGAAACCGCTTTCTGTTCTGTGCTGGGTTTCTTCAATATGTTGCTCGAAAGGAGCAGCAGTTGCAGAGGTGTCTGGATTCCAACTCAGGCTGTGAATGGAACAAGGTATTACGAATTTGCTGTATATATTCCGCTGCTTATATAATGTTGATCAATTGAAGGCTTCAGATCTATAAATGTTTACATTGGTATCAGAGCGTGATTTTTTTAAACCTTCCTTTGATCGAATGCAATCTGGTTCTGCTCCTTTGATTTCTGCGTGAAGGAATGGCTGCATTGCTGCATTGATGCAAGCGATGGGACAAACCCTCTAGTCTGTTTACATCGCAATGTAATTTGGTTTGGGTTTGTAGATGAAATAATTCGCCCAGCTTCTTCAGCGTTTAGGGTTTTAATTTTCTGGATTTCAATAGAATTCTGAGTTTCGGCCATCACAAAGTATAGGTGGAACAATGAGTTCACTCACCCGAAAATTGCACAGCTTCTCGTTTGTCTCATTGTAATTATCATAATAAAATTGGGGTTTAGTTTTGTAAATCGCTCCGCTTTCTTCAGCGTTCAAGAATTCTCAAGGATTAAGAATTCAAGATCAAAAACTAAATAATGTAGAGCCATTTCGACAAATGCTGAAACCCTTCAGATAGTGGGATCTTGGAAAGCATAACCCTTTCAAAATAGAGAAAGCGGGGCTCTCCCTGTTCCGTTTTGTTTTATTTTTCCGTTGCATGCTTGTATTGATTCCGGCCATATCCATGTGAGACGATGCGGTTTTCTACCCGAAAATTTTGTCAATGTTACTGAGACAACGCGAAATTGGAAGTGCTACCTGTGCATCATACACAATTTTAACAATGTTTTCTTTTCGCGGCGCATCAAATAGAAGCCTGATCGATCATGATGGAGCTCTAGCGAAGGAAGTTATATGTTAAAGAGCACGTTTTCATTTCATTTCGGCTATATTGGCCGGGCTCCACATGAATATAGTTGTTCAAAAATGAAATTTGAAATAGTCAAAAACACTCATAATGATAACATTATAGACTGATAACAAACATAGAGCTGAATATTCTTAACAGTAATATGCATATCTTGAATTTCAAAGACAAAGTTTAACCTATGGTTATTGTATTTGCATAATGAGATTGTTCAATGTTTGTTTGCTTGTAGTGAACAATATTATATAGTTCATCTATGCATTCTGGCAGAGAGGTATGCAGAGAAGATAAATCATTGTATAAATCATTGTATAAATTTCTGAGTTTTTTTTTATACTGTTACTCTATCACATTAAAATGCTTTCTTCTGCCATGGTGAATAATGAGAAAACTCTATTATTGTTGAATAATGTTGAATCGTTACATTGATTTAAGGTCTATATTAAGATACGGTCTGGCAACCACCAAAGTTGTCCAACCGGAAAGACTCATAGATGTTAAATCAAATTAACTCGCAATGATTTAGTCACTAGAATATTAGGTTGGCCCAAAGGTGCACCAATTTTGAAAGACTATTTAATTGGAATGGGATGATTGATGGGTATTCACAATTGAGGCAAGTACGGATACTCAAAGGTAACACACTTACTTAGTTGTGAATGTTTTATCAAACAGTCCTATTAGGTGGTAAAAGGAAATCACCATAATTGTTAATAGATCACCATAAGATTAGCCCAAAGGTAGGTCACGGTGATACTATTTCCTATTGTTTAACCATGATTTTCAAATTGCTTATAACTCTTAGCATTAATATCACATAATGTGTTTTTATGATTGCAGTATCAGTTCCCATTTCGTTGCATTCGCATGCCTCTTCTGTCCCACTCTTGAATGGAATGAACTTCTCAGATTGGAAAGAACAGGTTCAGTTTCACCTTGGTGTTCTGGATCTGGATGTAGTACTTGAAACTGCAAAACCAGCTGCTATTACTAGTAGCAGCAGTACAGAAGAAAAAGCTGCATTCAAAGCATGGGAAAAATCAAATAAACTGAGCCTTAAGTTCATGCGAATGACTGTAGCAAACAACATTAAGTCAACTCTTCCTACTACTCAGAATGCTAAAGAATTCCTGAAATCTGTGGAAGAGCGTTTCAAAACTGCAGAGAAGTCTCTTGCTGGGACACTAATGGCTAAGCTTACCACTATGAAGTTTGATGGTACGCGTGGAATGCATGAGCATGTCCTTGAAATGACAAACTTGGCTGCTCAATTAAAGACTCTTGAGATGAATGTGGATGAATTCTTTCTTGTGCAATTCATTTTAAACTCCTTGCCTCCTCAGTATGGGCCATTTCAGATTCACTATAACACTATTAAGGATAAGTGGAATGTGAATGAGTTGGCCAGTATGCTCAATCAAGAAGAGGCAAGACTTAAGCAACATGGACAACATTCAGTTCATTTCATCACTCAAGGAGCCGAAAGGAAGGGGAAAAAGCCTAGAAAGGGCATGAAGCGAACACCATCCAAGGCACATGAGCCTAATCAAGGTTCTCAGGCTTATCAGAAGAAAAGGAACAGTGATAAGTGTCACTTCTGTAAAAAGTCGGGACACTATCAGAAAGACTGTCCGAAACGTAGGGAATGGTTCGAAAAGAAAGGTATGAATTTCATTTCTGTTTGTTTCGAATCAAACCTAACTGAAGTTCTTTCTAATACTTGGTGGATTGACTCTGGGGCTACTACTCATGTTTCTAATACCATGCAGGGATTCCTTACAACCCAAACCACAAATCCAAGTCAGAATTTTCTATTCATGGGAAATCGGGCTAAAGCTCAAGTCGAAGCCATTGGGACTTATCTTTTATTTCTAGATTCTGGTCATCATTTGGATTTGTCTCAGACTCTTTATGTTCCTTCTATTTCCAGAAATTTGATTTCCTTGTCTAGACTTGACATCGATGGTTACTCCTGTAATTTTGGAAATAAAAGTTTCAGTTTGTTTAAGAATACCTCTTTTGTTGGTTCGGGCATTCTTTCTGATGGATTATACAAATTAAAACTTGATAATCAATTTGCTGAAACTATTCTTACCTTGCATCATAATGTTGGTATTAAACGTAGTCTCACGAATGAAAATTCCTCATACTTGTGGCATAAAAGGCTGGGACATATTTCCAGAGAAAGGTTACTTAGATTAGTAAAAGATGGGATTCTCTTAAACCTAGATTTTTCTGATCTTGGAATATGTGTAGATTGTATTAAGGGAAAACAAATAAAACACACCAGAAAAAATGCCACAAGAAGTATTAAGCTTCTTGAGATTATCCATACAGACATTTGTGGGCCTTTTAATAATCCATCTTTTGGTGGAGAAAAGTATTTTATCACCTTTATCGATGATTTTTCACGTTATGGTTATGTCTATTTGCTGCATGAAAAATCTCAATCGGTGGATTCCCTTGAGGTATATATCACTGAGGTTGAAAGACAATTAGATAGAAAGGTGAAAATCATTAGATCTGATAGAGGTGGTGAATACTATGGAAAGTATGATGAAACAGGGCAGTGCCCTGGCCCATTTGCTAAAATCCTTGAAAAGCACAGCATATGTGCACAGTATACTATGCCTGGAACGCCATAGCAGAATGGTGTAGCTGAAAGGCGTAATCGTACTTTAATGGATATGGTTAGGAGTATGTTAAGCAATTCCAATTTACCCAAATCATTATGGATGTATGCTCTTAAGACCGCTGCATACTTATTAAATCGGGTTCCTAGTAAGTCAGTTCCAAAAACCCCTTTTGAACTATGGACAGGAAGGAAACCGAGTTTAAGACACCTGCATGTTTGGGGCTGTCCTGCAGAGGTTAGAATGTACAATCCACATGAAAAGAAATTGGATTTTAGAACGATCAGTGGTTCCTTTATTGGTTACCCTGAAAAATCCAAAGGGTATAGGTTTTATTGCCCTAATCACAGTACGAGAATTGTGGAGACCGGTCATGCCAGATTCATTGAGAATGGTGAAGTGAGTGGGAGTGATAAATCACAAAATGTGGTTATCCAAGAAGTTAGGGTACAAGTTCCTGTACCTATGGCTTCAAAGGAAATTGTTGTTCCTATCATTGATGAACAACCTGACGATATTGAACAACAAATTAATGAACCACCACTCCATAATGAGGCTGTCACCAATGAACCCATAATAGATGAACCACAAGAAGTAGTATTAAGAAGATCTCAAAGGGAAAGGAGGTCTGCTATTTCGGATGATTATATGGTTTATCTACAAGAATCTGATTTTGATATAGGAACATGTAAGGATCCGGTTTCATTTTCACAAGCCATAAAAAGTAATGATTCTGCTAAATGGACTGATGCCATGAATGATGAATTGAAATCAATGGTCCAAAATGAAGTCTGGGATCTCGTTGAATTTCCCGAAGGATACAAGAAAGTTGGTTGTAAGTGGGTCTTTAAGACCAAACGCGACTCTAAGGGTAATATCGAACGATATAAAGCTAGACTTGTGGCCAAGGGTTTCACTCAGAAAGGAGGCATTGATTATAGAGAGACCTTCTCTCCTGCGTCCAAGAAGGACTCACTTAGAATCATTATGGCATTGGTAGCTCATTATGATTTAGAACTACACCAAATGGATGTGAAAACTGCTTTTCTGAATGGGAGTTTGGAGGAAGACGTCTATATGGATCAACCTGAAGGTTTCTCCATTAAGGGAAAAGAACAACTGGCTTGCAAACTTAAGAAATCAATATATGGGCTTAAACAGGCTTCCCGACAATGGTATCTTAAGTTTCATAATACCATTACCCCTTTTGGATTTAAGGAAAACACTGTTGATCGGTGTATATATCTAAAGGTTAGTGGGAGTAAATTTATATTTCTGATTCTGTATGTTGATGACATATTGCTTGCCACCAGTGATCTTGGTTCATTACGGGAAACCAAAAGGTTTCTCTCTATGAATTTTGAAATGAAAGATATGGGTGAGGCATCTTACGTGATAGGAATTGAAATATTCCGGGATCAATCACGTAGAATGCTAGGATTGTCTCAGAAGGCTTATATCGAAAGAGTTCTAGAGAGATTCGGAATGGATAAATGTTCAGCTGGTGATGTCCCTATTCAGAATGGGGATAAATTCAGCCTTATGCAATGTCCGCAGAATGAATGGGGACGAAAACAGATGGAAAGAATTCCTTATGCTTCTGCAGTAGGAAGTTTAATGTATGCACAGAATTGCACTAGGCCAGACATCAGTTTTGCAGTAGGTATGCTGGGAAGATACCAAATTAATCCTGGATTGGAACACTGGAAAGCTGCAAAGAAAGTGATGAGGTACTTGCATGGAACGAA
>LPNX010928974.1:72844-93428 GCA_001517045.1 Pseudotsuga menziesii | reverse complement strand
CTACTCTGATGGACAGGTGGAGAATGAAGGCCTTTGGGGAAACCGGTCCTCTCTCTGCCTATAAATGATCCTTTCAGAATACCCATCATACAGGCTGAAGGAACGCATTAGTCCAGGGTAAAGAGAGAGAAACCGCTTTCTGTTCTGTGCTGGGTTTCTTCAATACGTTGCTGGAAAGGAGCAGCAGTTGCAGAGGTGTCTGGATTCCAACTCAGGATGTGAATGGAACAAGGTATTACGAATTTGCTGTATATATTCCCCTGCTTATATAATGTTGATCAATTGAAGGCTTCAGAACTATATCCATACTTGGAAAAGGAGATGCAGCCAAAAATGAGGGTTTCTGCTGTTGTTTGGTGAGACATATTCTTCTTTTTCTTGAAGTTCTAGATGATATACATTTGAAAAGGTGGTATTTATGTTAGCTGTCTATATTGTTTGTTTTCCATCACATTGAACTAGGTGGTAGATTGCATTAGAAAGAGAAGTTGTTTCAGATATGAGGGCAGGGCCCTCAGAGTACACTCAATGTTGGTAATATGAGATCCTTGGAGGATTATTTGGAATGGATGAGACGATTTTGGAGGTATGAAGGTCATGTCTCTTTTTAAAAAGTTAGCTCAAATATCGGATGGAAAGGAGTCCAGGTTTCATATCTATTTCATCTTATTTAACATATCTTTGAAATTTATAACTGTATTTGGGGCATTTTTTGCTATGAACAACCCGTGATTGTTTGATTAAGAATTTACTAGGAATCTTTTTATTGTGTACACAATGGAAAATTATTTAGCTGATTCATACCTAAACGAGTCAACTAAATTATATGGAGATAGTTATGTGAATCGGAATTTTAAGTTGTAGACATTGTTGTAAGGTTAAAAATTTTGGTCAATTATATGTGGAGATGAATCCAAACTAGCCACCCCTAGCAGAGGACATAGGACAGTGAAAGGGGAGAGATAAGGAAAAGGTGCTCGTGATGATATTAGTAAAGGATAATATCATTCCACATATCAGGGAATGTAAAATGTTCAATGAAACTTGGGAGAAACTTGAAGGTTTGTATGAGAGAATGTACACACAATGTATTATGTTCCTAAATAGTAGTTTCCTTTCAATCAAGATGGAAGATAATGAAAATATAAGTAATTCCCTTTCTAGAACCAAGGATTTGTAGTGTTAAGGGAAATCTGAGTTGGTTGGATATTTTGGAACCAAGAAAGATAAGGCTGAGGTCCGAGATTCAATTCTGTATGGGTCCTTTGAGGTTATGAACCCATGTTCGATGTTAGGGATATGCTCCATAATATTATAAATAGGGTGAGGCCCCTTTGGGTGGCCACTAATAGTGGATGTAGCAGCCCGATCTTCGGACATGAACCACATGAAAAGAAAGAATCAAAGATCTAAAATATAACTCAGGTGACATGGGTGAAAAAGTTTCTAACACACATCTGGTCACTATTACATTAAATGGTATGTTGGATGAATAACAAATGTTTATTACATGACTTATATCTAGAGGAAATGCTCCTACTTCTGATGAATTGATAAGCATACTTTTAGAAGAGGAAAAGCATAGGAAATATTGATAGAAAATATGTTAATTCAGGTTTGGCATTGGTTGCAAAAGGGAGACAACCATACAAAGGAAATCCATGAGGAAGGGGAAACATAAATAAAACCAAATCAAGACAAGGCACCACCAAGAACATATACAAAGAGGAATGATGGATGTTACAACTGTGGTAAGTTTGGACATTATTCTAAATATTGTAGGAGAAGGAAGTTAAATGAGTCCAAATATAAAAGAAATTCTAGAAATTTTGTTCATAAATATGTAGAGTAGGGAATAATTTAAAAAATCTCAAATCGTTTGTTTCCAACGTATCTTTAATAGTAGACATCGATGATGTTAATGCATGTTTTATTAATTATAGTGCTTTAATCCATGTTTCATGCAATAACGATTGGTTTGATCAATATCATAAAAATATTATGGTGCACATATCTATATAGGATATAGAGATACATGTGTGACTTTTCCTAATGTTTAGATGAAACAAATACATAATTTCATATCCATTCTAGGAATAAAGAATAATTTAATTTGAGTGTCTATTATTATAGGTCAATATCTAAAATTTAAATTTGTTAAGTCACGATGTGTTTTCAAAGACATACAATATCACTGCAACTTGCATATTGCAAGAGGATCTAGAGTTGGAGGGGGTTGTATCAATATTGATATTACAAGGAAGGGTTATCAAGCATTGACATATACAAACATGTCAACAAAATAATTATGGTATCAAATGTATTGTCATCTTAATTATAATGATTTGTTATTATTCCAAAAACAAGGAATGGTGGAAGGAATTCCATTGCATATGAATGGAAATGTTGCATGTGTTGGATATGCACTAGGTAAGCAACATAGGGAATAATTTTCTTTTCATATAGATAAAAGAAAAAAGGGATATTCTTGAACATATACATATAGATGTATCGGTCCTATGCAAATAAGGTCATTGGTGGAGCATATTATTTTCTTATCATCATTAATCATAGAATTAGATACAGTTGGATCTATTTTATTAGAAAGAAAAGTAATGATTTTGAATATTTTAATGAATTCAAGAATATGGTTGAAAAGTAAATAGGAAGGTGCATCACAATTCTCAGGTCTGATGAAGGGGGAGATTACACATAATATACCTTCATCAAATATCGCAAAATCAATGGGATTCAACAACAATTTACAGTGCCACATACTCCTCGGCAAAATGGAGTAGCCGAGAGGAAAAATAGAACCTTGGTTGAATGTGCTCGCATCATCTTGAAAGGTAAAAATATGTCTAATGGTATTTGGGATAAAACAATCAGTATTGTTGTTTATTTGTAAAATAGAAGTCCAACTAAAATTTTAAATAATAAAACTCTTTTTTGAGACAATATATGAGTATAAGAAAATAATAAGTCATTTAAGAATATTTGGAAGCAAAGCATTTTCAAATGTTCCTAAAGAATATAGGAGAAAACTTGATAGTAAATCGGTCAAATAGATTTGTAAATTGCTTATTATGATAATCACAAAGCATTTTCGGATGTTTGATCCTATCACACATTAATTATTTGCAAGCACATATGTTTTGTTTCATCTCTATTGTAACACCCCTCCACCCAAATTTCATTAGTACTAGGGGGGCATACTTGGGTTATAGTGTAGGAATTGGACAAACTCATGATGGTCACACAAGTGGGTCCTATCCATATGTTATTCATGCAAAATAGTATTAGACTATGTAGGGTTATGGTAATAATATTTGAATGGCTTGGTATTCATAAGAATAAAAAATATATAACATGACAAATTAAGCTCAATTAATCATACATTATGTTAAATAAGGCGTTAAAAGGAAAATTAATAAGATATTTATATTTATGACATACTTATCTATTTAGGGGATTGTTGCATGGGTTTATTTTTCTTTTGGACATGTGTCCATCCATGGGAAGCTTAAAACATCTTAAATCGGTTGAATGGGAAGTGAGAGCGGTTCTTCTCCCATCCTCATTCGTCTTGGTGGGGGTCTTGATGTTCAAAGTAAATGGAGGTTTGGACGATGCGTGGATTATAGGATTATGCTTATGTTATGTCGTTGGCATGGTATCGTTGAGGTAGAGATAAAGGGATACAATTCTATGACTAAGAGGTTGGTTGGGAGGAGAGTGGTTTCCCCCACATGTAGTTGTTGAATGAGTTGTTTCTCACGGTGCATTCTAGTGGCATCAAAAGTACAACTATAAGTTAATTCTTGGGGTTAGGTATGCACTCTGAATGTCCTACCCTTTATGTATTGTCTAAAGTATGTATATTTTATTTAATAAAATATGTGTCTTTGGGAAATAGATTTTTTTTGGTTTACTGTTAATTTTTTAAATTGTAAATCCTTTGAAAGAAAATTACTATTATGTGGATTATAGTGTAGGCATGGGACACACTCGTGATGGCCCACAAGTGGGTCCTATCCCTGCACAATAGCATTATATTATTTAGGCCTAAATTATAGTATTATAAGGGTATATGATTCATAACAACCTAAGTATATAACATATGAAATTACGACAAATTAATCATGAATTGGATTAAGAGAGGGTGATAAAGGGGCAATAATAGAATACGTAAATTTTATATATTTTCATTATTAATTAGAATTTTGCATGCTTAATATTGCATGTGTACATGTGTACAAGTTATGGTATCTTGGAAAGGGTTAAAAATAAGTAACAAGAGGAGGAAGAGCATTTTCCTCCCTGGTTCTTCATGCTCATGAGTTTAACGTTTTCGTAAGAGATGGACATTACGAGGCTCAGAATTGAATTTGTTGATTATAGTATGGGTTGTCTTGGTATGTTTGAGTGAGGGCTCAGTGGATCTCAGTCTATGACTAAGGGATTGCTTGGGAGGATAGAAATCCCCAAATTGTGGTTTTCATGCTGTCTTCAGCTATGGTATCCTCCTGCTACTTCAATTAACCAAGTGGTCTTATATTCAACTGTAAGTACTAATGTGCAATTGTAAGTATTTATTGCTGGTTCTAGTATGTATTCATGAATTCCCTTCTCATTTATTAAAAACTTGATTATTGAAAAAAAGTAGAGATGTTTGGTATCTTCTAATTTTCTTGGTGAATGTTCGGTTTTTGGTAGTTATTTCTTTTACATTTATAACTATTGAAATAATGGAAAAAAATTTGTTATTTGTATAATTAGAGATATGAGTCTAACAGGTATGCATATGAAGGAAAAAAACAGATGATAATAGTAAATGGGATCTACTAATATAGAATGTCAAAGGAGAAGAAAAAGTTGAACATCTTGAAGATCAAAGCAATAGTAAAACTACAAGAAGTAAGAGCACTTCAAGGAAGGATGAAACTACGTAAAGTTGTGAGCCTCTAATAAGACTATCAAGGCAAGTTCGAAATCTTGTCAAGTATAAGGGTTATGCTCTAATTACTCAAGTTATGAATATTTGGGAATGTTTAAATTTTAAGCAAGCAAATAAGCATAAAGAATAAAGAGATGCAATGAAATAAGAATGTGATTCCATAATGAAGAATGAAACATGTGAATTAACTAAATTACTTGAGAATAAAGGTCTAGTAGTATCCAAATGGTTGTTCAAGTCTAAACTAAATTTTCATGGTAGAGAAATAAGGGATAGATTATGAAGATACATTTGCATGTGTAGAAAACATGAACATCATTATATTAATGATTGCATTGGATATTACATATGATTAGAAACTACATCAATTTGATGATAAGTCTACTTTTCTAAATGGGAATTAAGAGAAGAATTATATATTGTTAATCCATAAGGGTTTGTAAAGAAGGGTGAAGAACATCTTGTTTGCAAATTCAAAAAGGATTTGTATGGAGTGGAACAAGAACCAAGATATTGGCATGTAAAATATATACTTTGCTATTCCAAAAACGGTTTATGAAAAATAAAAGAGATCCTAACATGTATGTCAACTCAAATAAGAAGGGACATGTTGCTTTGGTTTCTTTGTATGTTGATGTTCTTATCATAATAGGTAGTGCTTCCAATTTGATTGAAGAAATCAAACAATACTTGTCACATTTGTTTTAGATGAGGAGTCTTTGAGAGTTGCATTATTGTTTAGGCATTTAATCCTTGAGAGCAACTACTAAGACACTAGTCACACAAAGTAAATATACAAGAGATTTACTTCAAAGGTTTCATTTGGATGAATGTAATCCTGCATCTACTCCATTAGAAAAAAATGTTAAACTCTATAGTAATGATGGAATAAAATAGGTAGATGGTGCTCTGTATCAACATCTAGTGGGGAATTCAAACTATCTCACTATAACCAGAAGACATAATACATTTTCAATATGCATTCTTAGTCAATTTATGGCTAATCTCAATAACAATCATTAGAAAGAGACAAAGAGAGTTCTTCAATATTTGAAAGGCACTATTGATTTTGGAATTGAATATACGATTGAGTTTAATGTTTATTTGATAGGTTTTTCATATTTTGATTGCGTAGGAGATCCAAATGATAGAAAGTATACCACGAGATATCCATTCAGCATTGGATCTAGGATTCTATCTTGGAGCAGTAAGAAACAACCAACTCTTTCTTTGATAGCCACTCAAGATGAGTACAAGGAATTATGCAAAGTCTCTTGTGAGTCTATATGGATAAGGAGGTTACCAGAAGATGTTGGAGAAAAGAAAAAAGGTACCAACATTCTAGTGTATCATGCTAGGTCAAAGAATATTGAGACACAATATAATTTTTTAAGAGAAAAGATACAGTCAAATGAGATTGACTTGTTGTATTGTAATACAAAAGATAATGATGTTGATATTTTCACCAAGGCCTTACAAGATAGGTGTTTTAAAATTTTCTTAATTAATGGGCACTTCTAGGACAAATTAAGAAACCCGCTAGAAAATTATGTTGAATAGTTGAGGTCTAGAAGTATTATTGGGCCCAGAAATGAACACTTTTTTACCACACTTGATATACTCTTTTTTCCTTATCTTACCCTATTTTCGTGCACCTAACAGATGTTTTTCCTTCAGCAAATCCCTGATTCCTTATAGGTATGATTATTTATTGTTTTATCTTATTAATACTTATGATTGTAATAAACAAAGCTTTACCTCTCAAATTATGCTAATAAGTTGGTTTTATGAAGATTGTTCAAAGCATGAAGGATACATGTGCATTAGGTTAAGAGGATTCTAGAAGAAATGAATATCTATTTCCAGCTGTGTCCACAAGCTCTATATTTGCAGGTGAAATGTAGTCAAAGATCCTCATCCTATGCAAGCTACAACAGCCAATACTGCAACAAATTCGGTTCAGCAGCGTGCCATTATTCAAGGGTAGCTGCAATAGATAGAGTAATTTCTTGATTTGGATCTGTTATTTCAGTATCGGCTCATGCAACATAATTCCTATATTCTTTGCTTTTGTTTCGCCATAGCTGTAACAGTGCATTGTAATAGGGAAGCCTAAAGATCGTAGATCTTCATGGCTGCTGATATTAGTGGATATAAGTTATGAAGATTAATGTATAAATATCAGGGAGTATGCAGAGCCAAGGGTTGGAAAATAATTGATCATATTGTATAAGTTGTGACAAAGACTGTATTTTGATTCCAGCATCTAATACAATGTCACATCGCCATGCCTCCGACCGGCATAGAGGACGTGACTACTAGCTTTAAACACTCGGGCTAACCGCCCATGAACATGTACAGGCATAAAAATAGCTGAAAAATAATGCTTAAACATCCATAGATGTAATTATCTACTAAGCATAGAGGAAAACAACATTCATTCAAACAAGCATTCTTTCAGCATGTTCATTTCATTTTCATTAACAGTAAATATAGAATTGCAGAGGTAAAATACACAATATCACTTATCTTATGATGAACTCGATCCAAAACCAGCTATGTCCCTGCAACACTCCACCCAACCATAGGCCAACGTGCTCCTTAATCTCTCAGCAACGCTGCCACCCCCAAGCTGGGCATGATTCTCCAAGGAATAAGGGAACTAGCAGGCTTGCACATAGCCAGGAATATACAAAACACACAGCCAAGCCAACAGAGTTGGGTTTATCAGGCCATTAAGGAGTTGGAGAAGGAAAATTGCTAAGCTGGTGAGCTCATTACAGAGCCAAGAACACCTACACCAGAGCTAGCCTGACCTCTAAGACACCCAAACAAACCCAACACAAGGAATCAGTCCCTTCTCTGCTACACAGTCCCTTAGGCCCTGCATTCCCTTCCAGTGCTATTCAGGGGTGATGGAGAAAAAGGCCAGCCCTCTAGCTCTGTCTGTGTGGTTTCCAGCCACCAGGTTTATCAAGCAAATCTAAGCCAATGTCCCTGCTCCTCTCACATTCCGAAGACTAACCATTACACTCAGGCAATTAATTAGCTATCACAGCTTAAACAGGGGAAAGAATTCCCAGCAAATTACACAATCCCAACCACCACAGTAAATACAATTCCAGCTGGGGAGAAATCACAGCCCGTCCTGGGAAACAAAATCACTGGGAACAAATACGCAGACCACGCTGGGAAATAAATTACAATCTTCTGACCTATGCGTGAGCAAACAAGCAATGCAGACCCACAATCAACCCGTGAGGAAAGGATATGGCCACACTATGCACAGATCTGCAGAAGAAAACCATGTGGGTAAAACCCAGGAAATTCCTGTGCGTGAGGGGAACATTCAGACCCTGTGAGGAATGAACACACAATGGAGGCCTTGTGTGAGGAAGAAAAAATCCATTTTTGTCCGTGGATGCACACAACAATAGGAAGGACGAGAATTGCAATCCGTGGGTGTTCAGCAACTCGTGGAGTCAAGAAAAATGTTTGTGTGAGACCAAAACCACCCAGAACTTGTGAGTGAGGAGAAAACAGACAAAATCATGGTGAGAGTGGAATTGCCTACGTGGGTGAAGTCCACAGGGGTGGAGTGTGCATGTGGGTGAGGACTGACAATCCTCCCACACCCATTCCTAGATAATTAACTGCCATAACTTCCCTCAGCTACTAGCAGAAATTATTAATTGAAGGTGGTTGGAATAAAACAAAGGAAGATGACACATGGGTTTTTCCCCTTTTGGCCCAAGATTTGAAAAATTTCCCCACCACATCCTTATCCTTGGGAAAATCATGCCCCTTTCAATTTAGTTGCCGCGAGCGTAGCTGGTCAGATTCATGTAATTAATTATGATGCATATTTACATGATGGAAAACATAATAGATGCCGCATGCCCCGATATACAATCGGCGACAAATTTAAATCCCAAAACATAGCATAACCGATCAATGGTGGGGCCTTGGCCTTTAGCTCCACACCATGATCATTTACAATTTATACATCATATACATCTAATGTAACGGGGTCGAAACCGGGACATTACATTCCCCTCCCCCTTCAATAGCACTGTCCTCAGTGCTTTACAAAATTTGAACAAAATGCTACACTGGTATCGCCTGAGTGTTCTGCAGAATTGAAAAAAAATGGATGTGCCAATCGCATGGCATCCTCCAGCTCCCATGTAGCCTCTTCAGGCCCGTAGTGCTCCCATTGCACCTTTACCTGCCCTATGGCTCGGTTCCGGAGCATGGTGACCTTCCTGTCGAGGATGCGCATTGGCTCGATTCGGAACTCTCCCTCGGGTTCCACCTGAATCACATCCCAATTTATCACATGGTTAGGATCATGTACATATCTCTTAAGCAAAGAAACATGAAACACATTATAAGCTCTAGTGCTAGCAGGCAATGCAAGTCTATATGCAACTTTCCCTATTCTTTCAAGCACTTCAAACGGCCCACAATATCTCGACGACAACTTGGCACAAATTCCAAGTCTCAAGGAACTCTTCCTTGCCCTCACTCTGAGGTAAACATGATACCCAACACTGAACTCCCTGTTCACCCTATGCTTATCTACATAGCTTTTCTGTCTATCCTGTGCTGCTTTCAGCTTCTGCCTGATCTTTATGACCTCTTGCTCCATTTCCTTGAGCAATTCCGATCCAAGCACAATCCTGTTCACTGGATTATCCCAAGTCACTGGTGTCCTACACCTTCTTCCATACAAAGCTTCATACAGAGTCATCCCCAAGGATGCTTGATGTCCATTGTTATAAGCAAACTCTACCAAGTGCAAGTAATCTTCCCACTTGGTTGGTTTGTCCATCACATACATGCGAAGCATATATTCAAGCACCTGATTAAATCTCTCTGTCTGACCATCTGTCTGTGGATGGTATGTAGTGCTGAAGTTTAGCTTTGTACCCAAATCTACAAACAACCCTTTCCAAAAGTTGGAAGTGAACTTGACATCTCGGTCAGAGACTATTGCCTTAGGCAATCCATGCAATTTGAAAATCTCCTTCATGAAGATCTTTGCAATGTCACCAGTCTCATATGTAGACTTAACTGGTATAAAATGTGCTTCCTTAGTCAACTTGTCTACCACAACCATGATGGAATCATGTTGTCTCCAAGTCATTGGAAATCCTGTAATAAAATCCATGGAAATAACTTCCTATTTCCATTCTGGAACTGGAAAAGGCTGCAACAAACCTGCTGGATGTTGATGCTCAACCTTTACCTATTGAAATTTCATACACCTTGAAATGTACTCGACCATATCCTTTTTCATTCCTGGCCAAAAGTACTTCTTTCTAGCTGTAGCAATTGTCTTCCGATATCCTGGGTAACCAGAATACGAAGCTTGATGGATTTCATCCATGACAACTCTCCTCAAATCTGCTACATTTGGGATATAAATTCTTCCTTTAAAAGTGAGAAGTCCATCTTCTTCCAATTTATATCCCTCATACCTCTTCTCAAGACTTTGCTGCTGCAATTTGTCTTTTACCTGCTCATACAATTCATCTTCGGCAACATGATTAGAAATTTGTTGCCTCAAATCTGGTTGGCAAATACTAAGATATTCCACATGCATTTCTTGCACTTTCCTGCTGAGTGCATCAGCTACCTTATTTTCCTTTCCTTTTATGTGCTTGATCTCAAAATCAAACTCACATAAAAACTCTAGCCATCTTGCTTGCCTAGCATTCAGAGTAGGCTAATCAAATAAATACTTCAGTCCACAATGATCTGTTCTGAGCTCAAATCTCCTGCCCATCAAGTAATGTCTCCACATCTTGAGAGCATGTACTATGGCTGCAAGCTCTAGATCATGAGTGGCATAGTTCTTCTCATGTTCCTTCAACTTTCTTGACTCATAACATATCACATGGTTGTCCTGCATAAGGACTCCTCCAAGCCCTTGTCTGCATGTGTCAGTACATACCACAAAGTCTTTCTCTGGATTTGCAACTTTCAATACTGGCGCAGTGGTGAGAAGACTCTTCAATCTCTGGAAGCTCTCTTCACACCTCGATGTCCATTCGAACTTCATCCCCTTATTTTGCAAAGAAGTGATGGCATGTGCAACTTTGGAGAATCCCTCAATGAATCTCCTGTAGTATCTTGCAAGTCCCATGAAAGATATTACATCTGTCACATTTCTTGGAGTAGGCCAATTCATAATGGCTTCAACCTTTTCAGGGTCCACAGATATACCCTCCTCTGAGATAATCTGACCCAAATACTGAATTCTATCTCTGTAGAAGTCACACTTGCTCAGTTTTGCATACAACTGATGCTCCATGAGAAAACTCAATGTCAATCTCAAATGCTTTTCATGCTCTTCCTCATTCTTAGAATAAACAAGAATGTCATCAAGGAAAACAAGAACAAACTTGTCCAAATATCTGCTGAAGACACTATTCATAAGGCACATAAATGTAGCTGGTGCATTTGTGAGACCAAATGGTACCACTACAAACTCATAATGCCCATACCTTGTCCTGAAGGCTGTCTTATGAATGTCTTCATCCTTGATTCTCACCTGATGGTAACCAGACCTCAAGTCAATCTTGGAAAATACCTTTGCTCCTCTCATTTGATCAAAGAGGTCATCAATCCTAGGCAAAGGATATTTATTCTTCACAGTAACCTTGTTCAACTGTCTGTAATCAATACATAACCTGAGTGTACCATCTTTCTTCTTTACAAACAGAACTAGTGCTCCCCAAGGAGACACACTTGGTTGGATATACTTCTTTTCCAACAACTCTTGCAGTTGCATCTTCAGCTCTAGCATCTCCGGTATACTCATCCTGTAGGGTGCCTTGGATACTGGTGCTGCTCCTGGCACAAGTTCAATTGTGAAATCAATGTCTCGCTTTGGAGGAATCCCTAGAATCTCATCAGGAAACACGTCCCCGAATTCCTATAACACCTGGTAGTCCTCCAACCTAGGGGTTTAATCTCTCGTTTCCTCCAAAACCTGAGCTGCATACAACTGGCAACCCTTCCTACAGAACTTCTTTAACTGCATTGCTGAAACCTTCCTTACTAAAATCACCTTTGGAATACCCTTCACAACAACTAGGTTCCCTTCTTCATTCATGCATTCAAAAGTCTTATTGTAACAGTCAAGCTTCACCCTATGAGCTTCTAACCAATCCATTCCAATGAGAACATCATAGGAACCAAGCTGTAGAACATTTATATCTACACAAGTAACCAATCCATTCATAACCAATGGGCATTTCTCTACCACTTCACTGACCTTTCTTTTAGTTCTAGTGGCTAGCTGGACTAACCAAGACTTCCTATGCTTTACTTTCTTAAAAGCACAAATCTCCACTACTTTAGGAGTAATGTAACTATGAGTAGAACCAGGTTCAATCAAAATAGAAATAGATTGCTCAGCAATCTTACCTGCGACTTCAACCACAACTGACTGGTGATCTGCCTGGCGGTCCTCCAGTGCTGCATAGATCCTAGGAACTACCCTTGCTACTTGACCCACTGTTTCTGCTTCTTGTACATTATAGGCTGTTCTTGCACTCTCATTCTCGAGTGGACAATTTCTGCGCATGTGGGGTCCTCCACATTTCCAACATTGAAGTGGCCCTCTATTCTGTTGTGGATCCTTAGGATTTTCTCCTACCACTCCAACTGGCTTACTAGCAACTTGAGATGGCTGCTTCTGCTGATTCCTAAAGCTAGAAGTTTTGAAACCTTTCTTCCTTTGGTCAAACTTCTCGTTCTTCTTGTCCTTCCATGCCTTATGGTAATCAGGTTTACCCTTGCTTTGCTCACAGCAATACTTAGCCTTTCTTATTGCTTCTTCAAGAGTTCTAGGTTCATAAAACTCAATCCTATCTTTGTAAGACTGAGCTAATCCACTCAGAAAACGCTAGACCTTTATTTTTTCATCTCTGATGTACTGGACATACCTCAACAGCTCCAAAAACTTATTTGCATACTCTTCCATGGTCTGCTGTCCCAATCTCAACTCATGGAACTCCTTAATCTTGTCATCATAATACCTGTCAGAGAGGTACTTTTGCTTGAAATACTTCTTGAACTATTTCCAATTCAGTCTTCTTTCATTGATCCTCTTCACTTTCTTGAAGTGTTCCCACTAAATGGATGCTCTTCCATTTAGATTGAATATGGAAACTCTTGCCTTCATGTTTCCTGAATAATGTTGCACTTGAAAGTATTTCTTTATCCCAAGAAGCCAAGCTTCAACTTCTTGTCTAGTCTTTACCTCACCATCAAATGTAGGAGGTTTAGCTTTCTTGAATTCATCTCAAGAGCGATCCCTATGGTGTCTCTTTCTTTTTCTTTTATGGGAAGATGAACTTGAATCCCCACTGGATTCTTCCGAATCAGATGACCCACTAGAAGTTCTTCTCCTTCTTCTAGTACTGCTCTTACTACCTTTTGGTCTTGCTGTACCTCGTATAGAGTCTATGTTTCTTTGCAAGTCTGTCAAACTCTATAACATGGCAGCATTCAACTGATGCTGCTCTTCTTGGGATTTAATCAAGCTTCTCATAGTGGCTGCAACATCGGATGGGGTCTCTTGGAATCTCCTCCCATTTGACTCGATGTCATCATTTCTATTATGGACATTCTCTCCCATGGAATCTCGGGCATGCTCATTAGAATCCCGAGCATCATACCCGTCATGGGTTCTCATAACTGAACCACCACTTACTTACCCAACTGCACTACCTGGAATACTATTCTTGTAAGGTGACTATGATTCTGCAAACGTGTTAATAACACAAATGTTAGATGCATAACATTAATATATATCAGAATCACTTACCTTCTCTTGGAATAACCATAAAATAACAAATTTTCCCAACACAAAATTCTCTTTAAAGAAGGTCCATCTGAGGGGGACGACAGGGATCAAGGGAGCTTGCCCCCTTGTGGCTTCTGCCACTGCAGGGCGGTTTGAGGGCAACGCCCTCGTTTTTTTTATGTTTTTTTTTTTGTAAATCATTTGTTTTCGCGCAATTTGGTGCATTATATTGCTACCAATTTCTCTTTTTCAACCCTAAAAATTCTTTACAAAATAGCTCAAAATATCCCTGAGAAATAGTCAAAATCTGCTGGAAAAATCCCACCAAAAACGCAAATTTTTCACTATGCAGAATCGGCTGTCGGTTGTCTCTTTGATTGGCTGTCGAAAGCCTTTGTGCTTCGGGTGGTTTAGTCATTTAGGCAGCTGCAACGGCGGCTCTCGGAAGCTCCAATCCTTCCACTAAATCGACTCCAAGAACCATTCTTCCTTCCATAGAATCGGCTCCTCTTCCATTCTTTCTTCCACCGAATCGGCTCACGGAACACTCTTCCTTCCGCAACGGGTCGGCTCGCAGAACGTTTTCCCTTCCGATTGGAGAACTATCTCTTGTGATTTGGCACTTAGAAAAATTTGGACGTCGGATGCACACAACAACAGGAAGGACGCGAATTGCAATCCGTGGGTGTTCAGCAACTCGTGGAGTCAAGAAAAATGTCTGCGTGAGACCAAAACCACCCAGAGCCTGTGCGTGAGGAGAAAACAGACAAAATCGTGGTGAGAGTGGAATTGCCTGTGTGGGTGAAGTCCACAGGGGTGGAGTATGCGTGTGGGTGAGGGATGACAGTCCTGCCACACCCATTCCTAGATAATTAACTGCCATAACTTCCCTCAGCTACCAGCAGAAATTATTAATTGAAGGTGGTTGAAATAAAACAAAGGAAGATGACACATGGGTTTTTCCCCTTTTGGCCCAATATTTGACAAATTTCCCCACCACATCCTTATCCTTGGGAAAATCATGCCCCTTTCGATTTAGTTGCCGCGAGCGTAGTTGGTCGGATTCATTTAATTAATTATGATGCATATTTACATGATGGAAAACATAATAGATGTCGCATGCCCCGATATACAATCGGCTACAAATTTAAATCCCAAAACATAGCATAACCGATCAATGGTGGGGCCTTGGCCTTTAGCTCCACACCATGATCATTTACAATTTATACATCATATACATCTAATGTAACGGGGTCAAAACCAGGACATTACATTCGTAGCTCTGGTGTAGGTGTTCTTGGCTCCGTTATGAGCTCACCAGCTTAGCAATTTGCCTTCTCCAACTCCTTAATGGCCTGATAAACCCAACTCTGTTGGCTTGGCTGTGTGTTTTGTATATTCCTGGCTATGTGCAAGCCTGCTAGTTCCCTTATTCCTTGGAGAATCATGCCCAGCTCTGGGGTGGCAGCGCTGCTGAGAGATTAAGGAGCACGCTGGCCTATGGTTGGGTGGAATGTTGCAGCAACATAGCTGGCTGCGGATCGAGTTCATCATAAGATAAGTGATCTTGTGTATTTTACCTCTGCAATTCTATATTTACTGTTAATGAAAATGAAATGAACATGCTGAAAGAATGCTTGTTTGAATGAATGTTGTTTTCCACTGTGCTTAGTAGATAATTGCATCTATGCATGTTTAAGCATTCTGTTTCAGCGATTTTTATGCCTGTACATGTTCATGGGCGGTTAGCCCGGGTGTTTAAAGCTAGTAGTCACGTCCTCTACGCCGGTCGAAGGCATGGGGACGTGACATACAAGGAGCAAGATTATTCTTATTTCTATGTTTTAACTTGTGATAGTTTCCGTTGTCTCTGTTTGAAGGTTGGGCCCGCCTTCCTACAGAGATTGCTGAGTTAATTAGGTATTTTTCTTCTCTGTTCTGTGGTGTGGATGCTACAATAGATGTATTCTTTTATAACAGCTGCAATAGTAATGATTTATTATGTCTTTCCTTGATCAATCAGCAATTACATTTCTTGTGAGATGCAGCAGAGTAGTGTGACAATTGACTGTGTAGACTATTTTTCTTTATGCACTTGTGTGATATCTTTAATAGCTAAGCTCATTCCTATTTTCTTTCAATTGTTGTCTTTTTGAGTTTCGTTAATTCAGTCCATTTGCAGTTATAATTGTTGAGTTCAATTTCTGCATTTCTGATTTTTAATTCAAGTCAGATTGAGATAGTTATAGTGGATCTTCAAATGGATTGGTAATTTAGGATTTAACTTTTTGCAAAAGTAAATATAGATGTTTATCCTCTAAATCTCTTATTTCTAGATCAAGGTTGTAAGAAGGTATTTGTGATTCGGCATTCTTAAGAATGTAAATTAGACCAGGTTAATTATGGGAAGAGTTGGATGACCAGGAAGGTAGGATAGTTTATTTAACAATACCAACTACTTAGTGTTTAAGCACAGAGAGTGTAAAATTATCTTTGCAAAAAAAGTACTTTCTTGGGTTGATAATTTATACTGAACATTCAGTATGTTGGATTTAATTAACTTGCATATAGAGTGTGCAACATTTTGGCACTGTTGTTGGCAAAGATAATTATTAGACACCATATTAGTTGCATCCATTCATTTTTATTCACTTTTTTTTTTAAGTTGGCATGTTTTTGGTTGCATGAATGTGAGAAGGGTACAATGTGACATTCCTACAACCCCCAGAACCCCACAGAATACTAACATTGTAGGTGGTCGAGGTCATGGAGAAAATCCAACCTTGGGAAAAAAAACATTCATTAACGATCTAGTTGCCAAAACCAATTCCTCAATTGGAGCTCACCATCAGGGGTCCTCTATCAGAAGAAGCCCAATTATTCCCATTGTAGAAGCATAATTTTCCATAGTAGAGAACACAGGAGAAGTTGTGACACCCTTAGGTGTCCCTGCGGAGGAAGACAGAGTTAGTACTGTGGGATCAACTGACCAAGACTTCATATATCACATTAATGGGTAGGTGGTGACAAAAGAAGAGTCGACATAGTTCCAACAATAATTAAATGATTTGTGGAAGCACAGAGACGAGAGAGCAGAAGAAGACATGAATAACAGATGCAATCCAGAAGATCATGAAGAGGTGATGGGAGAAAATCAACATAATGAGGGTGATCCATTGCCTTAGGGGACTATTGCCACAATACAGTTCCCCATTCAATGTCCAGAGGGAATAGCCCCCATGAAAAATATATCACCATTATTTTTACCTCATTTTCATGGAAAATCCACAGAGGATCTAGACAAATTTCTTTTTGAAATTGATATTCTCTATCCCAGCTATGACTACACTTCGAGTGAGTAGAAGTTGAAACTTTTTCCTGCTAAGGATAATGCATTACGTTGGCTCATGAGCCTGGTTCGTGGAACTGTCACCACCTGGGACCGAATGAAACAAGTGTTCCTAGAAAAATATCAGGAGTACTGTAATACCAAGGATAAAAGGGAAGAACTATTGAAGCTGGTACAAAGGGACAAACAAATCTTGGAATATTTTGTTGAGAGGTTGTTGTACAATGTGAAAAGAGCTGGAAATACTAATATGGGGTTAGATGTGCTCAAGATAATTCTACCTCATGGGATAAGGGAAGACTTCCTAGATATGTTGAATGTGTTAGGAAAGGGGGACATCTCAAAGGAATCCTTTGAAAAGATTATTGAATTATGCAAGAGGTATTCGAGAGGATCTTCTAGGAACAACAAACGGGACAAATGGGATAACATAGAATGAGATGTCTTCGACATAACACAGAATTCATCGAATGGAGGATCCACCTGGGAAGAAAAAGGAAACCTCCTCGAGAATTTCAAGACAAAAATGATGAGATCCATATCCTCAAAAATAGATGTCTTGAGGGCAAAGAAAAAACCGTGCAGTAGAAGATCTAACACTTGGTGTATTCTGCCCTAAATGTAGGAAGAAACATCCCCTGAAAGAGTGCCCACTTTATAAAGTAGAAGTCTATCAGCTTTGTGAGTTGAACCATGATACAAGGGAATTCCCTTCATTACCTCAAGTGAAGGTAGTTCTACAGGAATCAACTCCATATGTGGAACAAACCTACTGCATTGCCCAGAAAAAGCCTTGGTAGCCTCGAAATCAAGATATGACTCTGGATTCGTTTCCATTTTCAAATAACAAGAATAATTGGAATAATATGCATTGTATGAATACACAAATCCCTTAATATTATTCAAACCATTAATGGTATCCTTCTCAACCTCCGATGCAAAATTTTAACTCCTGCACTCTTGGACACAGCCCCCAAACCAATTGAATTCTTGGTCTCCTGGGTGGAGGAACTTCCATCCAGGAAACAAGTTTCCCCATAATCAACCTCCTCAATAGTTTCCACATCAACAATTTCCTCACCAATCATACCCTCCTCAACAATTCCCTCATCCTTATCAGTAGTATCAGCAGTCGCAGTTGCAACTCCATAACAATGTTACACCCAATATGCCTATACAACCGTAGCTGCCTACTCAACCTAACCCCAACCAAAACAGTAAAGCATTCCACCAATTTGAGACTTCCAACATGCCCTCTTACTCCATTACTCCAGTTCCCTGTAATGACATCCACTTACGACTAGGGAGGGTAGTGGAGCCTTTGGTCATTTAGGATGTTCCATCCTTTTCATCTAACGAAAGGATGAACCAACAATACTTATCTAATGCAGCTATCTCCATTATTGAGGACATTGAAAATCCTATCGAGACACCAACCGAAACACAAGAAGAAACATCTATCGACACACAACCTACATGATTGATTAGGGAACCACCATATCCTGAAATATTAACACTACAAAAGGCAATGGGTGGCAGGGATAATCGTACTGGTAATGGGTGGCAGTTACAGCTATTTTGAATTGATCCCAAACTTTCTTTAATAGAAACATTAAAATATAGTAGAATCTTGAAAAGAAAAGAAAAAAAAAGATGTTTGCGCTTGCTATCTCAAGATTCTCATAAGAACACCGATTTGCTATCAATGGTTGCTATCAGTGGATTGATATACTGTGTATATTGTGACTGATACATAGATTGACTGATAGATTGAAGAATTTGTTATATTGCTTGGTGAAAGTGCATAAACCCTATTTTTGACCTAATTCCTTGCATGGAGTGACTGCGACCTCTGGGGCCAAATGTCTGAAGAGACATGACCTTCTATTGAAGTGTATATGCTGTAGCTTCCCTTCTCTGACTACGTGGAAGATCAGCTGTGAATTTGAAGGGCCAAATTGCTGAAAAACGCTGGTGTATACATGCTGATGTCTACTTCATGAAATGATGTTGAACCTGTGGAGCTGCCTTCGAAATCAAGAGAGCCTGTGTAAATTCTGAATAGTGATACTGATATATTGCATTGTGATATTGAGAGTGATATATTGCATAGTGACTGATATATTTTGTATATTGAAGAAGCTTGTGTATGCTCTCCTGAAGCTTGCATTGTACACCTTGGCAGAGACTATAGACCTGCAAGGTTATTATTATTTTTTCTATCTCTCTTTGTCATATCAAGTTAATTATTGCAAACTAACAGTTGTAAAGATGCACTCTTTGGCATCTAGTATTGGTGCTGCCCTTGCTGGAAAAGACCAATGCAAAGACCCTTCCAAGGGAGATTGCAGCAAGAGTGGCAGAGGGGGCAGAAACAAATCCAGAAAAAGATCAAAGTGCAAGCATTGTGGAAAGACTGGGCACACATCAGATTAGTGTTGGGCTTCATGGGACTCCATCAAAGACAAGCACAACCAGAAGAAAGATGACCAAGATGCTAGTAAATCTTCTGATTCTTGTATTGTTGCACATTGTAATCTTGGATTTAATGAAATGACTTCTCTTTCATCTTACAAATATTGTTGGCTACATGATATTGGTGCAACATCACATATGAAATTTAGAAAAGACTGTTTTGAAGAACTGAATGAAACAATAGATGGCATAGTTTACTTTGCAAATAAGTCAAGTATTAAACCAAAGGGAATGGGCACCATTCGACTGAAGATGCGTGGATTTCCTGATTTCTTGTTGAATAACATTCTCTATCTTCCAGAGTTGCAGAGAAGCTTGCTGTCCTTGGTGGAAATTCGATAGCAAGGCCATTCCATCCACATGTTTGATGGAATCGTTGAAATAAGAAAGTCCTCTGAAAACCAAGTCATCATGACTGGATACGAAGATGAAAAGCTGCTGAAGCTCAAGGGTTCATCCGCAAGATTTCAGAACTATGCCTACCTCTCTCAGCATGGAGAAGGTAATATGTCATCTAGTTCATTGTGGCATGCAATATTTGGTCATCTAAATTATAACAATCTTCGTTTGTTGAGAAAGAATGGTGTATTTGGCTTGCCCACCATTCCCAAAGAGAAAGAAAAATGTGATGCATGTATATTAGGGAAACATAGTAAGCTGCCATTCCATGAATCTAATTTCAGAGCAAGTAGGAAATTAGAGTTAATACATTCTGATTTGTGTGGCCCAATGCCAACTCCTTCAGCAAATGGGAACAAGTATTTTATGACATTTGTTGATGACTACTCAAGAATGTGCTGGACATACTGTTTAAAGACAAAATCAGAAGCATTTCAAACATTCAAAACTTTCATTCATTGATTGAAAAACAAGCACAATCAAAAATTGGTACACTTCGTACTGATAATGGAAAATAATACACTTCAAATGCTTTTGAAGCTTATCTTCGTCAACATGGAATTGCACATCAGACTACCGTTTC
>LPNX010928974.1:52037-72611 GCA_001517045.1 Pseudotsuga menziesii | reverse complement strand
AGAAGCAGATAATTCAGGTGATGACATGGATGTATCATTTGATTGTGAATTTAATTTATCTTCTAACTTTGAACCAACTTCCTTTGAAGAAGCTTCTACCCATGTTGAGTGGAAAGAAGCTATGTAGAATGAGTATGATGCACTCATAAAGAATGGAACTTGGAAGCTGGTTGACCCTCCAGTTGGAACCAAACCAATTGGCTGCAAGTGGGTGTACAAGAACAAATACAAATCAGATGGCTCACTTGACAAGCACAAAGCGAGGCTTGTAGCAAAAGGCTATGCACAGAAGGAAGGAATTGACTATGAAGAAACATTTTCTCCTACAGCAAAATGGGCTACCATCCGAACCTTACTCTCTTTAGTTGCTCAGAAAAGGTGGAAAGTTCATCAAATGGATGTGAAGACTGCTTTCTTGAATGGAGACTTGAAAGAGAATGTCTTCATGTCTCAGCCAGAAGGCTTTGTTGTGAAAGGAAAAGAACAAAAGGTATGCAAGCTTGTAAAATCCTTGTATGGCCTAAAACAAGCACCTTGTGCATGGTATGAAAAGTTAACCGAGCATCTTTTGAAGTTAAATTTCGAACATTTTGATCTTAATGATGCAACACTGTTTATAAATAAAGTTGGAAGATCTGTTGTGTATCTTGTGGTGTATGTAGATGATCTTTTGATGACAGGGAACAATGAGAGCTATATATCATCCATAAAGAAAGATTTGAAAAAGATCTTTGAAATGACAGATATGGGACATCTCCACTATTACTTAGGAATTGAAGTCACTCAACATCCTAAGTACATATTCCTATCTCAGAAAAAATATGTTGGAGAACTACTAAACAAATTTTGCATGACAGATTGCAATCCTATATCTACTCCAATGGAACAGAAAATGAAGCTCACATCAAGCGAAGGAAAAGAATTTGAAGATGCGACCAAATATCGACAACTGGTAGGAAGTCTTATCTACCTTACAACAACTAGACTGGATATTTCTTATGTTGTTCGCATACTTTCAAGGTTCATGCATAAACCTTGTGAAGGACACGGGTCAGCTGCAAAAAGAGTTCTAAGATACTTGAAGGGGACTCAAGACGTTGGACTCAAGTACTCTAAAGTGGATGACTTCAAACTTATTGGGTACTCAGACTCAGATTTTGATGGCGATAAGGAGACAGGAGTATCAACTTCTGGATACACTATGAGTCTTGGATCAGCAGCTGTCTCATGGAGATCACGCAAACAATTAGTTCCGGTAGATTCAACAACAGAAGCAGAATATGTGGCTGCAGCTGAAGCAATGAAAGAAATAGTATGGCTTAGGAAGATACTTGAATATTTGCAAGAAAAACAAGAGAACTCCACTCCATTGTTGGTCGACAATACTTCTGCAATCAAGCTGGCTAAGAATCCTAGATTCCATGATTGAACCAAACACATCAACACAAAGTATCATTTGATTCGACATCATGTAGAGGCCAATACAGTCCATCTTCGACATTGTTCCACAAATGATCAAGTTGCAGACATCTTCACCAAAGCGCTTGGATGAGAAAAGTTTGAAAGGTTTAGAAACATGCTCGGACTTACGAACACCCCTTCGGATTAAGAGGGGGATTGTTAGAATATAATACGTTAGGGTTATATAATGTAAATAAATAAATAAATAAATAAATAGTAGGAAGCTAAATAGGCTGAGCAGAAGGTGAAACCCAACCGCCATGTAATTTGTATAAGTATAGGCATTTGCATTGGAATAATAATCAATCGGCAGTTATTACCAACAGGAACAACCTCAATTTAACCTCTTAGGAGAGTTGAAAAAACTTTATGTCAAAATTCCACTGCTGCAGGCCCTTCATGATGTGGCTATCTATGCTAGAACTTTTCGGGATCTGTGTACAAGAAAACCAGGAAGAAAACCCGGGGATCCTCCCATCATCCATGTTATAGGGAAATTATCTGAATTAATAATGGGAAAAACTTTACTGGCCAAATACGATGATTCTGGGAATCCCATTGTCACTGTGCATATTGGAAGCACGCAGATACCAAACATACTAGTATATTTAGGCACAACAATTAATGTCATGACCATCAAAACTGTAAGAAAACTCGGGCTCACTAATCTCAAGCCAACTCCTACCATTATAGAACTTGCAGATAGGTCCACCATCAAAATAGAGGGAATCTTGGATGACCTCATTGTCTCAGTTGATTTGTGGGAATATTCGGCTGACTTATTGGTTTTACAACCCAAATTGTGGCTAGGAGGACACCCGCTAATCCTAGGAAGGCCCTGGTTAGCTACATCTGATGTTTGTATCAACTGTTGGTCTTGATCTAAAACCATATAAGAAGGAACCGAGATAAAGAACCTTATCCTCTATCCTCCAGCTCAACCGAGTCTACAAGCTTAAACTCCATTATGGATATAGCTAGAGGAAGAGGAGGGCATTGAACCATTCTTAACGATAGGGAAGGCCTTGACTTTCAAAGATGAAACAGAATATGATGCCATCAATAATTTCATCAGTGAACCCACTTCTGTCAATAAACAAATTTATCAGATCATGAATAGTACTTTAGGTGAAAAAGAACAAGAAAATATCACAGAGGAGACATTAGTTAGTGATACTCACATAGTTCCAATGTTGAAAAGTTTGAAAATTGTTCCAGTCAAGATAGAGCTTGGAAAAACCCTAAATATCAACCCCAATCGTTCTCTTGATGAACAGGAACCCCTAATCACTCTCTTAAAAAAACATAAGGGGGAATTCGCCTTGGAGTACATAGACATGAAGGGTATCCCTTCTAATCTATGCACCCACCACATTTATATAAAAAGTGACTCCCATCCCATGTGCTAGCCTCAACGAAGGATGAACCCAAATATTAGGGACATAATGAAGGAAGAAATTCAATAACTCTTGGAAGCAGGGTTTATATACCCCATCTCAGATAGCGAGTGGGTGTCTCCCCTCGTGATAGTACCCAATAAGAATGGTAAATAGAGAGTCTGCATGGATTATAAAGACTTGAACAAGGAGACACAGAAATATCACTTTCCCTTCCTTTCATTGACCACATACTTGACACCTTATATGGGAAGAAGTTCTTCTCCTTTTTGGATGGGTTTAGCAGGTACAATCAAATCTAGATTGCTCTTGAAGACCAGGATAAAACCACCTTCACCTGTCCCTGGGGTACCTTTGCATACCGGGTGATCCCCTTCGGCTTATGCAATGCACCAACCACATTTCAAACAGCTTTGATTGGCATCTTTTCGAAAATTGTTAATGATGGTATGGATATTTTCATGGATGATTTTACCCCTTATAGCAAGGACTTTGAAGAGGCATTGAAAAACTTGGAAATGGTTTTAACACACTATGAGAAGACCCAACTATGTATGAGCACTAAAAAGTGTCATATGATGATGAGCGAAGGAGTAGTGCTGGGGCACTTTATCTTTGCTGATGGTATCCAGGTAGATCAATCAAAAATTAGGTTGATTGAAAGCATACCCATTCCTAGAACTTAGAAAGAGGTACATGGATTTTTAGGGCATGCTGGGTATTATAAAAGATTTATAGAAAAAATTTCAAAGCTATACTCTCCTTTATTTACCTTATTTATGAAGGTTTTATAGTTCGCTTGGAATGATGCATGCCAGACAACATTCACTGAGCTCAAGAATAGGCTATCTACATCTCCTGTCTTAAGGGTGCCCAATTGGGCTCTACCCTTCCACATTTCTTTAGATGCCTCTGACACTGCCATTGGAGCAGTATTAGTTCAGCAGGATGGTCAAGAACCATATGCAATTTATTACATCAGTAAGAACTTGGCCCCTACTGAACTCAATTATACCATTACAGGAAAGGAATTTTTAGCCATTGTCTATTCCATTAACAAATTCAAACACTACATCACTGGGTATTCCACCTTTGTACACAATGACCACTTAGCCATCAAGTACCTAATGAACAAACCAATTACTAATGCTAGGATAACTAGGTGGTTTTTACTATTACAGGAGTTCGATATTACCATTATTGACAGGCCTACAAAAGAATTGCTGATTATTTATCTTGTTTTACTAACAGTGATAACATCCTACCAATTGAGTATTATTTCCTAGATGAACACTTCTTTGCAGTTTTAGCTCATTCCTCTTCGTATGCAGATGTTGCTAACTACTTGGCAGTGGGGAAGCTTCTGGCACACTTTTCCAAAAGAAAGAGAAGGAATATTATTCAACAATGTGCTAGGTATTGCTATATAGATGGACATCTTTTATACACAAGTCCTGATCATGAGATCCAGAGATGTGTAAGGGAGGATGAAGTCTTCCATATCTTGAAGGCTTGTCATGATGAGCCATGTGGAGTACATTTTACAGACAAGGGAATAGGTCATAAGGTGCTAAGAATGGGTTATTATTGGCCTACAGTTTTCAGCGATGCCAAGAAATATGTCTAGTCTTGTGACAGTTGTCAATGAATGGGCCAACCTATTAGATTGGATGAAATGCCTCTTTTACCATAGTTTGTTGTGGAACCTTTTGATAGATGGGCCTTAGATTTCATTGGGCCTATCAATCCTTATTCAAAATAGAAAGATTACATTCTAGTTTGCACTGACTATATGACAAAACGAGTAGATGTTGTGGCTTTGGCGAAGGCCAATGACCAGGCTGTAATAGATTTCTTGTATGGAGAAATTTTTACTCATTTTGGAATACCCAAGGAAGTAATCACAGATGGAGGACCACAATTTGTGTCACACAAATTTTAAACTTTTCTACAGAAGTACCATATTCAGCATAGGATAACTTCACCTTATCACCCCCAAGCCAATGGCCAGGTGGAAAGTACCAATAAAGTTATTGAAGCTATCCTCAGCAAAACAATTAGGAGCCATCGCAGATCCTAGGCTAACAGACTTCCTAAAGCACTATGGGCATATTGTACTACATGGCTCAATACTACAGGTTTCTCCCCTTATGACTTGGTGTATGGAAAAAGCGCTATATTTCCCATTGAAATCAAAATCAAAACCTTGAAGATAGCCATGGAAGTGAACCTAAATGTAACTGAATCCCATAGGAATATATTGAATGAACTTTAGGAAAAATGCATAGCTATTGTGGATTAGACAACATTAATTCAGAAACAGAGATCCAATTGGCATGACAGGTTCATCAAGAAGTAGTTCTTCTGTGAGAGAGACTGGGTGCTATTATATGATCCAAGATTCAAAAAGGAATTTAAAGGTAAGCTATGCTCAAGATGGTTAGGTCCATATCTAATTGACAGAGTATCTGACAACGAAATAGTCTGCCTGGTCACCATCGATGAGAACCATGCACCATTATTAACTAACGGTCACAGGCTGCGACTGTATCATAAACCAATTATGAGGGACGCATTTGTTTCACATATTGCAACTGATCCGTGATACCATTTGGAGAAAGGAAAGGAATATTTCTCTACCCCTGTCAATCTTTAGAAATCCATTGCAATTTCTACACAAAATTTGTGTACATAAATAAACTAATGCTTAGTTGTTTTCCTTTTTCCCTTTACACTTGATTGTTTTTTTTAGAATTTATGGAGGAATTTATTCAAGGAGAAATGGTTATGATTGGGCCTGACAGCCATGAGCCCCTACATAATTTTCTATTTTATGGAAGAGCTCCTTACAACAGAAAATTTGAATGATGAACAACTCGGCCTAGCTGCAACACTGCAAAATTTGCCTATTTTTTTTGTCCCATCGCAGCTGTAACACTGTAAAATCCTTGCCTATTTTTCCCATTTTGCAGCTACAACACCGTAAAAACCCTGCCTATTTTTCCAATTTCACAATTGCAACACCATAAAAAAACCATGCCTATTTATCCCATTTCACAGCTGCAATTCCATAAAAACCTCGCCTATTTTTCCATTTTCCAGCTACAACACCATAAAAAACCTTGCCTGCTTTTCCCATTTCGTAGCTGCAACTCCGTAAAAACCTCTCCTATTTTTTTGTTCCGCAGCTGCGACCACGTAAAGTATCGACTATTTTTTCGTTACAGTAGCCATGACTCCATTGAAATTTTTCCTACTTTTACCCTTTTTAGCAGCTACAACTCCGGTAATTTGGTTGACTTTAACTATGGATTGTGGTTGCAACTCATCCAAATTTGTCCACAGTCATGTTGCAACTCCTTCAATTTGTCCAAAATTTATGTCTCCCATGGTTTTACCGATTCACGATGATTTTGTAGCTTTAATTATTATTCTGTCAGGGTCGACAAGACAGCTTTCGGTTCGGCGGGAGAAGGATCATGGTAGCACATGCACAATAATATTTAAATTTGAAGGCCTCTTTGATACACTGTATTATTTCAAGAAGCTACGGTTCATCCCATAATTACTAAGGTACAATTATGGTTATTTACATGATTAAGCATTAACCATATTTGAGAGAGTTAATCATACCTACCTTTTTGTATCTATCATTACAATCGTACTTCATTAAATTTCGATTCCCACAATCTAATGGTTACTCAAATTTATTTCACAACTTCCACCATTTCTTAATTTGGTGAAAAATCTTACCAATGATTCTATGCTGAACTTTCCAAATTTGCCAACTTCAACCTCCACTGTTCGTGCATGTCCTGCGATGAAATCTCCATTGTTGGATCCTGCAATTTGTTGAGCATATACTAGAAGTTAGAAAGTAAGAGAACATGGGTATCCCAGCCCGGCATGAACCTCCAAACATGCGGGCACTATGAAAGAATGCTGAAGTTTTCACTATCTTTGAAGCTGCGGGATGGACTGAGTTTTTCCAATGTCTTAATGGTTTTCATCGTGAGACTGCTCTATAGTTTTCCTTAAAAAATTACAAAAACCTACTCAGAGGTTAGAGGTTTGTGGATAGAAGTTTCTAAGGCTATTGTATCTAGGGTTACTGGGCTCCCACAGATAGTAAGATCTTGGCTTGGAAGAAGAACTCCCAATGCCGCCGCAGTACAAGACTTTTTGGTGGTGGGTGAATAATTGCGTCCATCAGGACAAGGATAGAATTATAGTCATTTCCTCGACCGTGGGACCAAGTCGACATATTCCTTAAGAAATATATCACCTGTGAAGGTAGGTACTAGACTGTCTGTTATTCCGAGTTCCCACTGTTGTCTCATTTGCGCCATAGAAATCTAGTTAATCTTCCAATTTTTCTATTTAAAGACCTGCATCACATGGCTGGCTTTGTCAAAGTAGCTAACCATCCATATTCTTCCCTTACCGATCATGGCCTAATTAAAATTTTAATCTTAAGATCCCTAGCTCATAAAAATCAAACATGGGAGCAATTTATTAGCCAACCTCAGAGAGCCCAAGGACCTATACCTCTCCCTGAGATTCCCATAAGAGAAGTAAGGGAACCTACACTTCTGTTGAATGTCTAACTAGAGGAAGAGCAGGAGGAATGGAGTCCCTCCAATTTAGTTTTGGGGGGAGCTGAGACATATTAGAAGAAGAGGAAGAATCAGCGAAAGAAGTAGCAGTAGAAAACCCTAGAGAGGAGATAGAGAATTCGGAAGCTCCAGTAGATAAAGATGAAGATAGATCAGCATTGGATGCTGGGATAGATGGAGTTGAAGCTATGGGAGATGTGGTTATAGAAGAAAATGCAGAAATCCTAACCGTCGAATCCTCACCTGAATGGAGGGAACTTTAATGGAAGAAGAAACAAAGATGGTAGAGGAAAGATAGGATGCTGAAATAGGTAATATTCCCTCTATGTCTACTGTAGGGTTGGAAACCCTTGTACCACAAAGGAAGAGAATAAGTTCAAGAGAAGAAACACAACCATCTCGACCAGTGAGGAGAAAGAGAATGAGGTCAATCCCAACAACTGAAGCAGCATGAGAAAAATGGGCAAATATTGAGGAAAACATTGAATTTCCCATTTTGATAACAAGGACAGACAATGCTCCATAGGAGCCTATTGAAGAAGAACCTCAACTTGAGGGGATTTTGTATTAAAACAGGTTATGAAAAAATGAAGTGGAATTTCATCGGAAGGAACTGGAAAATTGGAAGGAGGTATGTAAGAAATAGGTAGAGAGAAGGTTGCATAGACTAGTAGAAGTTGCATACTAGTTGGAAGAATCATCTCTTGCTAAGGATGATGAAGAAGTGGAGAAAGTAGTATGCCCTACACCTGGGGATATTTTTAATCAATCGGGTTATACAGTCATAATGAGAGCATTTGACACTCATAAACCTACACCAACAGTTGTATAAGAACAAGGAGATTCTAATTAAGAATTAAGGAGAGAAGATGAACCAAAAATAGGGCCGATCCTTGATATGGAATTGGAAGAAGCTGAGCAATTACAACCTTAGTCATAAGAATTGATGGATCATCTTAATAAGGGGTATATTGAAGCCAATTAGAGTGTTGTCACATAATAACCAACACCTTCACAATTTTTTGTTGAACCTTCCATTCAAAAAGAAGCAGTTGAACCAGAGATTGAGATAATTTCTGATCCAAAATTTGAATTTTTTACTGTGACACCAGAACCATCTCATGATACAGATCTAGTGGAGGAGCCCCACCAACAGAAAGATGAAGTCAATCAGGACTTCGAATTTTTTACTGTGACACCAAAACCATCTCAGGATACAGAGCTAGTTGAGGAGCCCCAGCAACAAGAAGATGAAGTCAATCAGGATGTTGCTACACAAGAACAAACATCCTCATAAGTCCTTATTGAAGATGCTTGTCAACCAAGAACAATTAATCCTGAGATAGAGTTAATCCCTGATGTGGAGCTGGGAGAGGATGAACAAATGTAGTCACATCCATCAGGGGACACCGAGGTATTCAAGGAATAGTCTTATCTTTTAGGAGATGTGGAATTTGAAACTCAGGAAGAAGTTGTTACACAAGAACCAACCTCTTCATAATTGAATGTTGAAGCTACTGAAAGAGAATTTCAAGAAAAGGATGCTGACACATAAGAACCAACATCCTCAAAATTAATGGCACAAGTACCCAGATAGGGTAGAGATGAAGGAGGAGAGCTTCAAAAAGAAGATGGTGTTACACAAGAACCAGCATCTCCAGGGGTGGTTGCAGAAGTGCCTATGCAGGAAGAGACCGTTGAAACCTTGATGGAAGAAGTTGTTACACTACCAGTGGATAATGTTCAAGCTAAAACATTGGATGGAAAGGTATGCACTCAATTTTACCAGAACTTTGTCAATCTAGACTCTGATGATGAGGAAAATGCAGGAGAGAAAAGAATCCAGGGGCTGATCAAAGAACTCTCACTGTCAAAAATTGAAGTGGAGAAATGGAAAATGCAGGTGGATAAGTATCAAGAAGGAATGATCCCCCTCATTGATCACAAGAATACTATGAGTGAACTGAGGGAGAAATTGGAAGAAGATTTAATGTTTTATAAACTACAATGGGAAGAGATACATAAAGAATTAAAGGAGCTGAGAAAGTTCAAATCTATGCAGGTGGAGGAGGATCGGCTGTATACTCCTTCCCAAGAATTGTTAAGCACCAGAACGCCATCTCCTTCATACCCTTTGGTTTTGTTTGAACAATTTATTTGGTTTAAATTGAAATCAATAAAGGAAAGGATACCTTATGAAGTGGCAACCTCAGCCCAATTTCCGGATACTTTTATGGAAAGTAATTTCATTGAACAGAACCTGCTCCGTGAACTTTACATACATGAAATGGCTTGTCCCTTGGACCAACATTCTAACCCTGTACCTTACCTTAGGGATGTTCAAATAAGATATTTGTGCAGTGGAAAAGATCTTTGCAAACCTACTCTCAGAATGAGGCCAGCACTAATCTTTAGGTTCGAAGTGAGCCTCAATCCCCTTGCCTTCTCCTTGCTTTACAACAACAAATGCTTACATATTCCATCAAGACCCAATAGATAGTTGGACTTCAAGAAAGGGTCATATCCATGTGTGTTGGCCAAATTACCATGCAGCAACAATCAGCCTTGGAAGGAAGTAAGCATAGATAGAAGGCTACCCCTTTGTCACTACAAAATAGGGACCCTTACTGTTTCAGTAATTTTAAACATGCTTTTTCAAGGGTCGAAGGATATGTGGGTTGTATAAGGAACTGTGGAGCTAATTGGCAGGGACTCAAGTTCAAATTTCCTCTTATATGGTGGCCAACAAAGCCATATAGGGAATATTTCTTTTTGACAAAGGCAGAAGAAGAGCAGTGCTGCAAATATTGGGTTGCCTACAATGGATTTCTAGAAACACAGGGATCACCTAAGCTCCCTTATAGCTTTCCCTCTCTCCATGAACAAAGTACAAGGCCTGATTCAAATTCGGACTAATGGAGATTGTTGCGTAGAGACATGCAACATGACAGTTGGGGGGAGATGTTGGGCCCAGAAATGAACCCTTTTTTACCACACAAGATATACTCTTTTTACCTTATCTTACCCTATTTTTATGCACCTAACAGATGTTTTTCCTTCAGCAAATCCCAAATTCCTCATAGATATGATTACTTATTGTTTTATTTTATTAATACTTAGGATTGTAATAAACAGGGCTTTACCTCTCGAACTATGCTAATAATTTGGTTTTATGAAGATTGTTCACAGCATGAAGGATACAGGTGCATCAGGTCAAGCGGAATCTAGAAGAAACAAATATCTATTTCCAATTGTTCCCATGAACTCTATATTTGTAGGTGAAATGCAGTCAAATATCCTCATCCTACGCAAGCTGCAACAGCCAAGGATGCAATAGATTCGGTTCAGTAGCATGCCATTATTCAAGGGTAGTTGCAACAGACAGAGTAATTCTTGATTTGGTTCTCTTATTTCATTATTGGCTCATGCAACAAAATTCCTATATTCATTGCTTATGTTTTGCCACAGCTGTAACTCCGCATTGTAATAGGGCAACCTGAATATCATAGATCTTCATGGATGCCAATATTAGTGGATAGAAGTTATGAAGTTTAATGTATAAATATCAGTAAGTATGCAAAGCCAAGGGTTGGAAAACAAATGATCATATTGTATAAGCTGTGAATGAGACCGTACTATCATTCCGACATCTAATACAAGGAGCGGGATTCTTCTAATTTCTATGTTTTAACTTGTGGTAGTTTATGGTGTCTCTATTTGAAGGTTGGGCTCGCCCTCCTATAGAGATTGCCGATTTAATTAGGTATTTTTCTTCTTTGTCGTTTGGTGTGAATGTTACAATAGATGTATTATTTTATAATAGTTGCAAAAATAATGATTTATTATGTGTTTCCTTGATCGATCAGTAATTACATTTCTTGTGATTTGCAGCAAAGTAGTGTGACAGTCGACTGTGTAGACTAATTTTCTTTATGCACTTGTGTGATAGTTGTAACAGTCGATCTCATCCCTAGTTCCTTTCAATTGATGTATTTCTTGAGTTTCATTAATTCAGTTCATTCATAGTTATAATTGTTGAGTTCAATTTCTTCATTTTTGATTTTAATTCAAGTTGAATTGAGATAGTTATAGTGGATCTTGAGATGGCCTGGTAATTTAGGATTTAACTTTTTGCAAAAGTAAATATAGATGTTTATCCTATGAATCTCTTATTTCTAGATCAAGGTTGTAAGAAGGTATTTGTGATTTTGCATTCTTAAGAAGGTAAATTAGACCAGGTTAATCATGGGAAGAGTTGGGCTGAACAGGAAGGTAGGATAGTTTATTTAACAATACCAGCTACTTAGTGTTTAAGCACAGACAATGTAAAATTATCTTTGCAGCAAAAATACTTTCGTGGGTTGATAATTTGTATTGAACATTCTATATGTTGGATTTAATTAACTTGCATATAGAGTTCCCAACAAGTATTTCTTGTCAACAAGATAGTTTAGAAGACTGTTGATATATATAAGATGTAATAAATGAGATTTCATAAGAAACAATTAGAGCCCTTTATTTATTGGTTGTGGATCTCTATATTCCATATTTAGAGATTTTATTGTATAGTCGTACTATACAATCATCCCAACAGGAGGGTGTAGGGGGAGATTGTCCCCCCGCGAAGGTTCGAGGGCCAGTGGTACCCCGAGAGGGGTTCCGGGGCGTTGCAGAAAGAAATTTTTGGGATGTTTTTTAGCCAACAGTTTTTTAGAACCATTGTATTGGGTGACCCATAGTATTTTTCCATGGTAATTCTCCTAAAAAATAAAGCATTGTAATACTGTTGGGTATTGTATTGTAGCTTTGTAAAACAATCTCTCTGATTGTATGAGAGATACTATGAGAGTGTGAAGAGGAGGTGTAGCGGGGTTACTGCAGGATGCATCATTCATTTTTGTTGGATTTTATAATAATAAAGGACTAGAAATTTTTGTGTATACATAGCCCATCTTGGATGGACCACGTTATATATGTGTCTCTCTTGTAACGTGTTTAATATTTTCATATTGTTTAATTATTTAATTGTATAAATGTTATTTCTCTAAGATCATGTTTTTCTAACATGATCTATGCTCACAATAAAAAATTTATATTCATCCAAATTATCTATAAATATATCTTACATCTAATACCAAAGATTGGAGTGGTTTTTTTATTTTGAGTTTTAGTGTTTGGGTCTCATCTGTAATTCCCCGCAGGTTTTTGAAATGTTGTTTTCTATAGTTCGGCCCCCTCCATTAGATGATTATTTTAAGCCTATCTTATTTATTCCCTATAATTTTCAATATGAATTCTCTCTTGTCCTTTTCTCTAGATGTATGCTCAATCCATGGATAATTACAGAATATACATAGATAATGGAGAATGGAGAAGCTAAGTTATTAGTAGCACTAGATCATATTTATGTTTGGTATGTGATTGATTTTTTTAATCTTGATTGGTTCTAGTATCATGTGATGCTAGTAGTGAATGGTGGTATGGGTGTGCATGCTATTATAACTAGTGATGCTCCCAATTATTAAGAAGCTACCCAATAATGAAAATCACATAACATCAACTGATATCAACTATAATTGGTTATTCTCTATACTAATTATCAACTATATTTTGGTAATATTTACCATATTATAAGAAGTAAAAAAATAATCCAGTTTAAATAAAGTAAATCCCAATTTATTACCAAATATAAAGTGAAACTAGTGCAAATATTCTTCCCTTTCCTTTGTCATGTCAATCACTATGCTAGGGAAATCCCATCTCCTTAGAAAATACAAATTGAATTAAGTACAATATAAATCTACTCATCTTGTCACCAGAACGAAAATCCTGTAATACAAAAAGTTGAAGTTGTCAATAGAAGGAAAAATATTAGAATTTGTTAGCTATGCATAATCCCCACAAGTTTTGAAATTTAAATTAAATCGACATGGTATTTTTTGCATTCATTTTCTTTAGAAGTATTTATTAAAATAACTATAAAATATTAATGGATGTTATAGAAATATTTATAAATGGCCAAAGTTCAAAAAAAATAGCCATGGAAAAACTAGATAATGTGGATGGACACCAACCAAAGATAACATTGAAGAATCTCAAAATGGCAGGCACCCAAGTCCCAAAGTATAGTGAAACAAGTGCACCCTGGAGGAAAATATTCCATTTCAATACCAAAATCCAATTTAATAGAGCAATGATAACTATTCCAATTGTATCTTACCCTATGATGATCATATTCTTTGATTGTGAACTTGAATCCCCCCATTATAAAACTAAAAGGAAACACAAGATAATAAGAAATGAACCATAATGTTTCACTTGTCATAGATGGTGGAGTTCAGCAATGGAATGAGAGTGCACATCCACTATAATTAAAGTAGAGTAGCTTCCTCATCTTGGCCTATGCAATCAGTGATGTAAATGTTTTATGTAGTGGGATTCATATAGAACTTGTCAGGTAGCAAAAGAATATGAAGTAGGTTTTTGAGAAGAGACCTCACTGTATTCTCACACTTCTTGATCCATTCTCCATTCCAAAACATTATCCTGTCAAACTCATGCCAATTGTAGAAAAGTACAACTAGAACAGATAATGCTAAGACTAGCTAAATGACATGTGTACTACATGCTACATTCAATAGAGAAAACCACTCAAAAATTAAATCACGATATGTAAGCCATGATAGATCATGGGATTCACCTATAAAACCTAGTGGTATCTAACATTTGGAACTATTGTGAACAAAGTGGTAGCATTATTTAGAAAGTGTTTTAAACATAAAAATGAATTTTAGTTAACCTATGTTTGAAATTGAAAAAATGTCCCCTTACCCCGATATGAGGCCAAATAAGGCCTCCAATTTTTTGATATAACGAGATGAAGTTTCATGTTCTAGATTGGTCAAAATAAAATATACTTCGCAAAACTTAGGTTATAATTTGTTGTGTTGTGAGTATCTTAATTAAAAAAATGACATCCCTAGTCCCTGCTGAAGGCAGGGACTAATAATATGTTCTATCCTACTATTACGTATGATGAGTTCACTATTAAAGAAAATGAATGGTAATATTTATCATCTTGTATATACTTTCATTAGGACCTTCTTCTCAACAAATTTCTTCTTCCTCAATTTTGAAATCATCAATTTTGAAGATTGCCATATGTATTGTTATCGTAAATTTTGAACAAATTGACATAAAACTTCAATAATACTTTAGTAACAATTTTTTATATTATATGTACAATTTTTAGAACCTTTATCTCAAGGTCTATTTATCTTTATAGTGTTAACCAAATTATTATATAATTAAAAAAAATCAAAACAACTAAAATTATTTTCAAATACTTAAATTTCTCATCATCAAAGTATTATAGTAATTGATTGAACTTTGCCTTTGTATTTTCGTCAATGCAATAACATAAATATGTAATTTATCATCCTAAAAACAATAAGATAAGATTGTAATGTGCCCAAAAATTGAAAAAAAATTAAAAAATTACTAGGCTAGTAAAAACTACCTATGCTAGACATTATTGAACTTGCGGAATATAACGTACACTCAGCGTACCACTGTTTCATCGTAAGTTGTTCTTACATTCTACCTTCTTACTTTTAGTTACGATTATTATTGTGTTTTACATTATGGTGTTGTAATTCTGATCACTAAGATATTATTATATTTATACACTACTGTGTATGGGTAGTTACTTTGATTATGTACTTCTTTAATTTCAGCAGGTGTTTACTTATTATTTACATGGTTCTAAGTTAACTTTGTTATTGGAACCAAAGTGGGTGGAGTGGTGGGACTAGTTATTCCATGTAACTTCCTAAGAGGTAAAGTTTCTACTTGTCTAGCGGGCTTACTTAGTTTAGTTTGAAATAAGGAAATTCTTCCTCTTTATGTGCAGATTATACTTTGCGACAACAACTTGTTACTGAGTACTTGGACGTTTGATCACTTGTACTTATGCTCGCTGCTAGTGACACCTACCGATTGTTATTATTGTTCTTTATAGGTTGGTATTATTGACAAGGTTGTTACCACACCTAACATTGTATGACACAAACTTGGTATTTCAAATGACACCTATTATTCATAATGTGGTTATTATCAACTATTCATAACCTAGCATATTTGTACTATATGTTTAATTCTTTAAAATTAATAACATACATTTTTATTATTTTCCCAACAGGTTCACCACTCTCTTGTTATTAGTAAGACTTGGCTTTGATAAATAGAAATATTGCCATGGCATATTTCATATGGCATGCTCCTAGGCTTAGAGCATAAGAAAATCGATGAGAAAAGGTTCTAAGGCTTAGATCCTATGCTAAAGAGATATACATGATAATTATACATTGTAATAGACTTTGGGGTGGAGAAATTATAACATGGTTTATGGGATTTAACAACTTTTCAATGGAAACGGTGGCAATCGATATTGAGTAGATTATAAACTATAGAGAAGTTGGTTTTAGACTTGATAGTGGGAAACAGTCTGGCACCATTAATGTGTGTTGGAGAATGTGGAAGCCTAACATGGGGTTTGGCTCCACGATGGGCTTGGTCATTTCATTATGTTTTTTGTTTGCTCTCATCTCTACACAGTGTGTAAAGGAGACTTTCCAGGATAATGAAGGTATGGTGTCATTTGGGTTTCTTAGCATTGTTGTTTGTTTCTTGTTTACTATGGACATCATACTTCTCATCCATCGAATCATTTTGTGATTGCAGGTGACAGGGCTGGTGAGAAGATGTATGGTTCATAGCGTGACTGCGAGACATGTCCTAGCATTACCATTACTGTAAGCATGATAATCAAGTCGATATGCACCATCTCTTGGATTTAAGACTAGATTTTAAATTGTCATGGTTGGGGTTCAAGTTGTGGGGTTTCATTGGACTCTGGTTCTGAGTTTATAAATACTTGGGTTTTTTTGTAATTATTATTATGTTTAGCCATGAAGTGAAACTTGGTACCTTGGCAGGATTTGTGTATAATTTTGTTTATTGTTTGAATATGTAAATTGGGCATGGAAGCACCATTGCTTGCAATGGTCCAAGGCCGTAAGCAGTTGACTGTGTAAATTATGTAAATTTAATTAAACAATGGGTTGTGAATATATGCTGCATTTATGATTGCAACGGTTATTAAAAATGGACTGTGTATATTTTTCTTTGTTATAAGCATTGGGTTTATTATAATGTTGTGTTTTAATCTTGAGTTATTTATTTGTAAGGAATTTTCATGTGTATATTTTAATGGTTACAATGATTACTACCCTGTTAGCAAGATGGGTTTGGGACCACGCCTTACATGGTGTCGGTACTCTCCATCGTGGCTACGATAGAGAAAAGGGTTTAAACTTACATTTGGGGTTTATAATGTGTAATGTGGGAATGTAAATAAACTGTGGGTGTAAACCCTGCGTTGACAAAGTTGCTGTAGATTTTGTTGTGGATAGTGTTTAGACATTTAAGGTTTTATTTTAGTCGATCGTGTGTTTAATTACAATGGTTGTGACCATAGAATACAATGTATTTTGTATGGAGGGTCCTATGAGATCTGTGTAATTAATTGGTTATTAAAATATGACATCCGTGTGAGCATTAGTGTAATTAATTTCGGGTTTATTTACACGAAATTAATTACACATGCATTAGTGTAATTAATTACTATTAGTGTATAACCAGTATACTATTGGTGTTGCATAGAATTCTACAGGATTCGATCACGGTCATTGTGTTTAGAAGGGGTTTATTATTTGTATTGATTTTGATTTGGGAAAATTGAGTGTCCACGGGATTTAATCCTGTGACCTCATTGCACTTACATGGTTCTTTATTTAATTACCGTAATGTTACTTTGGTTATTGTTTATATGATTGTTGTCAATATTATAAGATGGGACTAGATCATAGACCAATGAATGGTCTCAATACTTGCTCTATTTATTTGATTATAATAATGTTTATTTTAATGGAAATGATTTGGTATTTTGCGTACATTTATTTATGTAGAGATTGAAAGGTTTTCACTGGTTTGTATCTTGGATTTAGCATGGGATATTTATAATTTGCGCTTAGATGTAATTATTGTACTAGTAGATTATATTTATAATTCTATTTCATAACTATTAGTATATATATATATTTACCAATAGTATACTAGTTATACACTAATAGTATACTAGTTAGTTTCTAGTTATTAAAATTAGATGACACTAAATTAAATCTAGGTTTTAATTGAAACATAGATCTGGACTAGTAATTATTTGAACATGGCTCTCCTGAAAAATGAAATATGTTAGTAGAGTATATAGGACAAAGAACAGCTAGGTAAAAGAGCTGAAATAAAAACTAGTTTGTAGGAAACACAGTTTAAACAGTAAAAATAATACAGAAGTAAAACCAAGGTGCGAAACCCTTGATAAATATTTATACATTAATTAAAATTGTAGAAGTAAACTGAATGAATAAACCCTAGATGAATCTACCATAGGAAATAAGTTATAGCCTAGGGTTATAATTTAAAATGTAAGCCCTAGAAGATTTAAACAGAAAACAAATACATAGGGTTAGAGAAAATAATGTAAACCTTTTCCTAATTTAACCAACATTTACTTTAGAAAATGGAATAGGTAGTCTAGGGATTCATACCTGTAACTTGAAGCTACATTAATGGCTGAAACTTGCACAATCAAATAACCAGCATTAACAATTCATAAGCAGACTCTGACCATTGTATTAGATGACCAAATCACTTGATAACTACCACGTTCCACCCAACCATGACTCGAGACCATTCCTAGTTTCAATCAGGATCCCCCTGAGCTAGTTCCAACATGCAAGTAGCTTAGAGCTCCTAAGGTAAGGTTTTCTAGCTAGTATATCAAGCCTCGATTAGTGCTCCTTTTTCGCTTAAATAAAATGTTCTCCAAGAATTCACTTCAGAAATAAACAGGCAGAATAATGACTCCAAAAGATAGATCAGAACCCAAATCCTTTCCTTGGCTTGAGACTTTATAGACATACTTTTTCATTCAAAGGGGCAGTTAAATCAAGAATCCTTGATTTCTTGATTTAACTCTTTTTAATTAATTTGGGTAATTTTTAATACTTTAACTTAGGAACTCTTAACTAGTTCCTAATTTAGACTTTTGTAGGCGGTATACTATTTATTATCTTTTAGTAATAAATAATAATGGATGGAGCTTTTCTTTCTTTCTTTCATCATTAATATTATTACTATATTTATTCTTTATACATACCATGTATAAAATACATAATAATATAACATTTATTAACATTTGTCTTTGGGCATCACATACCATGATCCGTAGACTTATGACACTTCTTCATTAAGGTCAAATAGGTAGATGGTTAGGTCTACTAGGCTTGAAAATGCTAAGCATCCTTGCATATTGGATTCCCTCATATAACATGGTAGTTCTTCAGTACTTGATGAGAATACAGAAAGTCAAAATTTCATTTAATCATTTATAAATAAGTCAGATGAGATCAATATTTTTGTTGAGTTGTTTTCAAACGAAAATCATTAATTCTTTTCAGTAACTCCTAGTGCTTCCCAGAGCTCATACTCAACGCTAAAAATAGGGAGTTACAAACTTGGTGAAATTTCATAGCTCTTATCTCAACACTAATGCTAGGAAGTACTTGTTTGATACACCTAGGCATACAATGGCCAAGGATCCGATGTTCTAGAGCTTATGCTCAACATCAACATGGAAGGCTCCAGGGCTTATGACCAACACTTCCAATTATCTTTTCATGTGTTCCAGAGTTTCTCGCTCAACAAAAATGTAAGTACTCATGTGCTCCAGAGCTTCTCACTCAACACAAACCATTAATTACCGATGTGCTCTAGAGCTCCTCACTCAACACAAAACATCTCATCAATCATGTGATTCAGGGTCCACGCCCAACACAAACAAGCATATATATATCATCAGGGCTGATGCACAATCATGGACTCCTTTAAAGACACTTTAGATGCCACATAATACTGGAAAAAATGGGAAACTCTGACTTTAGGTGACAATTAGGGGTACTTCCTTGAATTTTTTGAAGATAAAGTAAAAAGAGAAAAGATAGGTAATTGAATTATATTTCATAATATATAGCATTTATGCAGACAAAATGTGTGTAAATGATTATAAAATTAGTTTATGTGAAATTGGGTTTTCAAATTTTTAGCACATCTTAACATATATGTTTGGGCGGGTGCAGCAATATATGAGATAAGTGATGTCAATTTGGGATAAAATCTTCCAGACATATAAAGGACATATAAGCCTAGTGCAACACTATTTATTCAGAAATTTTCATGAATTTTTTATTATTATTATTAATTATTGAAGTCACAAAAGCTTGAAATTAAAACGTTATGTGTGGGTGCAACACTTTACCGAAAAAACTTAATGAAATCCTTGATTTCTAAATATAAGATCGTAGAGCTTGATCTCGACTAGTGCACCATATAGTTTTCTTGGGAAATGGTGATGGAAATCAAAAGTTATACAAAAAAAAATCGATGTATCTATTTTCAAAAACTAGCGTGTGTCATTTAGAAAAATAATTATAAATAAATAAAACATAGTTTTGAAGGAAAAAATTACATATTCAGAATCGTAAGATCGTACTCTAAAATATTCTAGATTTTCATAAAAAAATATTGTGTATGTCATTGCAAAACAAACCATCTAAACTGAGCATATTGATATAGTTATAAAAGACAAGCAATAGCCCTGGTTTATTTGTCCTAGCCAATAGGTTCGGTTGTCCGAAGCTATTTCCAAACATAATGCCAAACATTATTCCTATCGATTTTTTTAATTTTAAAATAATGCATATGTGTTATAGCTTATTCATATCGCATATGCGATATAGCATATATTCCAATTGAATAAGATATAATGCATATGCATTATAACACATATGCATTATAACTTATTCATATCGCATATGCGATATGATAAAGCTATAATGCATATGCATTATAATGCATATGTATAGAGCCAAAGTTTCAAAGTAATTATCCTCATCATCATTGTCATCATCCTCATCATCATC
>LPNX010928974.1:3758-51866 GCA_001517045.1 Pseudotsuga menziesii | reverse complement strand
ATCCTCCATCATCATCATCATCATTGTTCATCGTCATCGTCATCATCGCCATCATCATCATCATCATCATCACCATCATCATCCACATCATCACCATCGTCATCATAATTATCATCATCACCATGCTCCTCCTCCTCATCATCATCACCATCATCATCCTCATCCTCATCATCATCCTCATCATCATCACCGTCATCCTCATCATCATCATCATGGTCACCATCATCATCATTGTCATCATCATCATCATCCTCATCATCATCATCATAGTCATCATCCTCTTCATCATCACGATCATTTTTCATCATCATCGTCATTGTCATCGTCATCATCATCATCAGCATCATCAACCTCATCATTATAACACATATGTATATAGCCAATGTTTTAAAGTCATTATCCGCATCGTCATAGTCATCATCCTTGTCCTCATCATCATCACCATCATTGTTCATCATCATCATCATTATCATCATCATCATCATCACCCTCATCCTCCATCATCATCATCATTATTGTTCATCATCATCATCATCATCATCATCGTCGTCATCATCATCATCATCATCCACCATCATCATCATCATTATCATCATCACCATCCTCATCATCATCATCACCACCACCACCATACTCATCCTCATCCTCCTCATCATCATCATCGTCATCATCTTCACCCTCATCCTCATCATCATCATCATGGTCATCATCATCATCATCATCATCATCATCATCATCATCACCACCACCCTCATCCTCCTCGTCATCATCATCGTCATCACCCACATCCTCATCATCATCACCATAGTCATCATCCTCCTCCTCCTCCTCATCATCATCATTGTTCATCATCATCATCCGCATCCTCATCCTCATCATAGTCATCATCCTCCTCATCCTCATCATCATCATCATCATCACCCTCATCCTCATCATCATCATCATCATCATCATCATCATCACCCTCATCCTCCTCCTCCTCCTCATCATCATCATTCTCATCATCATCACCATCATCATCATCATCATAATCCTCATCCTCATCCTCATCATCATCATCATCATCATCACCCTCATCCTCATCATCATCATCATGGTCATCATCATCATCATCATCATCTTCACCACCCTCATCCTCATCATCATCATCATCATAGTCATCATCATCCTCATCATCACCATCATTGTTCATCATCATCTTCATCCTCATCATCATCATCATCATCATCATGCCCATCATCATCCTCATCATCACCACCCTCATCCACATCATCATCATCATCATTATCATCACCATCATCATCATCCTCATCCTCATCATCATCATCATCATCACCACCCTCATCATCACCACCCTCATCCTCATCATCCTCATCCTCATCCTCATCCCCATCATCATCATCATCATCATCATCATAGTCCTATTGGGTGGATGGGGCAGACCCGGGTTCTTATGCTTTTCTCTTCACACCAACAAACAGACCCACAGTGTTGGCCCTTTCGGCAACAACCTACGAACAAGTTGCAGTCTCACCCGAAACAGCTATGGGGTGCCACAGAATCAGGTTTCTGGAGGAGAAAGAGGGATATTACTGTACCTTTATCCTTAACAAAGAATAATTATGCAATACATAGCTTCAACATTCACTTAAATAGCTTCGCAGTTAGATAAAAAGATAGTTTCTTGCTTAACCCTTAACTGGGAATTCACAGCGAAGTTAATACTTAGTAATTTATCTTACTTTGTCATTCATCTACTTATCAAACCCATTAAACATAACAGGAACAAAATAACAAGAACCACCACAACAAAAGATATACGTGGTTCACGCCTAGTGTAGGGGCTATGTCCACAGAACTGCGATTATATTCGACAATTTACAAAACAACACAGTTCTGATCTGCGCACTCAGCTGCAGATCTTCTCAACAACCGAAAACTGTGCACTTACCTACAGAACATTTCTTCCAAAACCCTCTGCGCACTCAACTGCAGAGGTCGTCCACGCACTCATCTGGGACTTAACCTTAAACCCAAAAATAGACCTTAGCTTCTTCGCATCACATCATTATCATCACACAAAGCTTTTTTTTTTTACTCCTTTACATAAGTTCCTATTTATACAAGTGCACTATTACAATACCATGGGCTTGAACCATGGGTACCCAAAAACCATGGGACATTTACAAAAAGAGGGGCTTCGACCCAACCCCGAAGCCCCTAAGACTATTTTGGACCACAACTCCGCTTACAAGCTTCGCACCAAAACCGTAGAGTTGCCAAAATTAAGGACCTTCAAGGTCCAAGTCCCAACAAGTCCTCCTCCTCCTCCTCCTCCTCATCGTCCTCATCCTCATCCTCATCATCATAGTCATCATCCTCCTCCTCCTCCTCCTCCTCATCATCTTCATCCTCATCATCCTCATGATAGTCATTATCCTCCTCCTCCTGCTCCTCATCATCATCCTCATCCTCATCATCATAGTCATCATCATCATCATCATCATCATCATCATCATTATAATCACCATCATCATCCTCATCATCATCATGGTCATTGTAATCAAAATCATCAACATCACCACCCTCATCTTCATCATCGTCATCATAGTCATCATCCTCCTCCTCATCATCACCATCATCACCATCACCCTCCTCCTCCTCATCATCATCATCATCACAGTCCTCATCCTCATCCTCATCATCATCACCCTCATCATCATCATCATCATCCTAGTCATCATCATCATCATCATCATCACCACCCTCATCCTCATCGTCATTGTCATCATCATCATCATCATCATAGTCATCATCCTCCTCCTCTTAATCATCATCATCATCATAGTCATCATCCTCCTCCTCTTAATCATCATCATCATCATAGTCATCATCCTCTTCCTCCTCCTCCTCATCATGATAGTCATCATCCTCATCAACATAATCATAGTCATCCTCCTCCTCCTCCTCATCACCATCATCACCATCATCATCACCATCACCCTCCTCCTCCTCCTCATCATCATCACCATCATCACCATCATCATCATCATCCATCCTCATCATCATCATCACCCTCATCCTCGTCATCATCATCATCATCATCATCATCAACCTCATCCTCATCATCATCATCACAATCATCATCCTCCTCATCATCACCATCATTGTTCATCATCATTGTCATCGTCGTCATCATCATCATCATCATCATCATCCTCCTCCTCCTCATCATCATCACCACCTTCATCCTCATCATCATAATCATTGTCATCATCATCATCATCATCACCCTCATCCTCATCATCATCGTCATAGTCATGATCCTCCTCCTCATCATCACCCTCATCCTCGTCATCATCATCGTGGTCATCATCATTATCATCATCATCATCATCATCACGACCATCATCCTCATCCTCATCCTCATCATCATATTCATCATCCTCCTCATCATCACCATCATTGTTCATCGCCATCGTCATCGTCATCGTCATCACCTTCATCATCATCATCACCATCATTGTTCATCATCATCGTCATCATCATCATCATCCTCACTATCCTCATTATCATCCTCACCATCATTGATCATCATCGTCATCATCATCATCACCATCATTGTTCATCATCATCATCACCATCCTCATCATCATCCTCATCATCATCATCGCTGTCATCATCATTGTCACCATCATCATCCTCATCCTCATCCTCATCATCATCATCATCACCCTCATCCTCATCATCACCATCATGGTGATCATCATCATCATCATCATCATCATCATCACCCTCATGGACATCATCATCATCATAGTGATCATCCTCCTTATCATCACCATCATTGTTCATCATCATCCTCATCATCATCATCATCATCATAACCACCCTCATCATCATCATCATCATCATCATCACCCTCATCATCAGCACCCTCATCCTCATCATCATAGTCATCATCCTCATCATCATCATTATCATCATTATCATGACCATCATAGTCATCATCATCCTCATAATCATCGTCATCATGGTCATACTATTAGTAGCAGAGGGTTTTGTAGGGTATGTTATTGTATGTTAGAAGGGTATGATGTCAGTATCATAGGGTATTGTAGGGTATGATATGGTATATTACACATGCATTCATTACTTAGTGTTATGATTGTTAGTGTATGTAATTTAGTTAGTGTATGGTATGCTTATGATGTTAAAAAGTTGAGGATAGCCGTAATGTTAAAAAGTTGATGAGTCATTAATTCTTCCTTTAAGTATTGGAAATTCATAAGTTAGCACACATGTGAACCACACATATCATGTTCCAAGATCAAGTCAACCATATATGTATAAATTTGAACCTTGCTTTATATTATATATGTATAGAAATAATATATAATATTACAAAAATTGGCTTGCGACATGGCCATAATACAAAATAGTTTATCAAAAAGTACATCTATGTGTATTTGAACAAAAAGTTACATCTATGTATCCCCCCTATACATTTATTCTAGTTATCCCCCCTTTCGTTGCCACTGCCAATGTCTTTGGAGAAGTCTAGCTTTCTTTTCCAACTGCTCACTGGTGATCCCCATCACTGAATAAGAGGGATAGGTCGCATTAGTGGAGACTACATAAAAAACAAATTTTGTAAGTTAGTTTACCAACCTTTAAAAATTCTATGTACATTTGTTCAAATTCCAAAACCAAAATAACATTTTTACTTACTGTACGTGAGTAAGTAATGGTGGCTCGTGGTGACTCACTAACATCGACCCTGATTGGGTGCTCTTCAAGCACCACTTGCTCACTATCAAGCTACATAAAAATATATATATGCCGATGTCAACAAATATACATGTAAATTGGGGGGGAAGAGGTGGGTCACTAATTTGGGTCTCTACAAGCACCAAATCAGAGAAAGCAATACACAAACATACAAAGAAAGCGATACATAAACGTACCTACTGGCTTGTCAAAGGTGGGTCACTAATTTGATGCTCTTCACTAGAAGCCTACATAAAGTAACATATATGTCAATTTAAGATAAAATAGTGAATCAAATACATATATACTACATGGATGGAAAATGACGTTTCCAAATAAAGTGAAACATACATGTACCTGGCTGGGGGGAAGAGATGGGTTGACAACAGCCTCACTTTGGTGCTCTTCAAGCACCACTGTCTCAATAGATTCCTACATAAAGTAACATATGTCAAAGCGATACATAAAACTACAAAAATGTACAAAGAGAAAGCACCAAATCAGGGAAAGCCATACATAAACGTACGAAGAAAGTGATACATAAAATTACCTGCTGCCTTGTTAGAGGAGGTGTGTAACCAATGGATCGTTTAACTAGCAACGAGAGAAAAGGACTTCTACTTGTACTAGCAAAGAAGCTCACCTTTTGGACATATTCATCAAACTCACGTTCCTACATACAAAAGGATAAAGATACAATTAGACAATTTCAAAAAATTAAAAAAGAACATGTTGAATCATTAAAGTCATGTTGATGGGCATATGTGACTACGCACGCAATGGGGGAAAACAACCTAGACCGGGATCCTTAGGGCAGGCTCCAAGCTATTTGGGATGGTTGTTCCCGACAGGTTTAAAGGCTCTGTTATCCTGAAAGTCTAATTGTTAAAACTAACGCTACTGATTGTTAATCAGATCTATACCTATGATTACAGAGGTTAATTAATGTTATATATTACAAGAGCAAACTGTTAAATTAAATCTGTTTAAAGTAGTTAATTCAAAATACAAGAATGGAAAACTGAGTATTAACAGAGTTAATTTTCTACGAAGATATGCTATATACACTTGTACATTAATTACAAGAAATAATCTGAATGTAACACATATATAAAGGTTTGATTCAAATAGATTTTTCGAATAATATAATTGACAGAAACAAAAATATATTAAACTAGTCTAAGTCCTATCCTGATCGGGAGCAATGCGAAGATTTAAACTGAAATCAAATCTGCTAATAGGACTATCAATAATCTTGAAAATATTCAAAATCAATTTAGAAATCACCAAGATCATACAATAGACACGTAAACCACATACGTAATGATGGAAGCCATCAAATTTACAATATGGCATTCATTAACAGATCGATAATCAGCATAAGTCAATGGCCATACATAATATATTTGCACAATTCCTTAAAAGAGATTATGACAAACATGAATAATATAGAAACAGGATGACAAGACGAATAGATACCATAAACCATATGCAAAGTATACAAACTATAAACATATATTAGGTATCAATAGCTCAAAATATTGTAGCGGCAGACATGAAACTGTCTCTGGTCACAGGTAGATCAAACCAAAGTCTTGTCTTCACGTTCCCCAAACTATCGACCCCTTATCCCACATGCTATCTCCCCTTAAATACATGTAATCTCCAAAGATAAACAGTCCTAAAAACTAGAGATAGAAAAATCGAACCCTCTAACCAATTTCTCTTAAAAATGACAAGTAAGACTTGTCATTTTTCCATATACGTGAAAATGGATAGAAATGGTAAATATTCGATCCATAAAAATCGAAGACTTCAATGATGAAACAACACCTGGAAGGCCTGATAGTTGATTTGTTCTGATCATGTGGGGGACCATCTAAAAACATACAACCATCAAAATATGAGCAAGAACAGCAACCATATCGCCTACGGTACAACACATAAAAATGAAATAATTAACACACATACAAAAATCGAAATGACAAACACTATATAATAAACAGAAATAAAACAATCCAATACCTGTATAGAAATAACCTAATCGTTAATCCATCATAACTTCAAAATTGGAAATGCATAGCAAATACACCCAAAAACATTACAATTTTACAGGCGCGTTGAAAACTTGGATGTTCACACCACTCGACTAACTCGGCGACTGACCCTTAAACTGCATAAGCGCAACCTGAGCATTAAGCTCCTGTACCTTGTCTTCATTCTTATCATTCTCACTCTATAATTTGAGGACCCTTCTAATTAGATTATTCTTATGATTTTTTAGATGCAAGAGATGCTTATCACTTGAGTCTATTTTCTCCTTTAACTTAAGATTATCGGCCTCCATCAAATCACGATTGGCTACTACTTCATTTACCCTTTCTTCCATCCTGTGTATTTTGTCTAAGAGACAATTCATAAACAATGGGTGCATCATATCCCCAAATTCATGAAAAACAGGTGAGCTTGTCTCTACATACTTCTCTTTAGATGGACGATCAATAACAGGATCCTCCCGAACGTCTTTATCAAGCACAGGAATATCCTTACTAATCACAGGAGGACTCTCATCAACAAGGTTCGAAACGAACTCAGGTTGAACATTATTATCATTAATAGGCAGTGGAAGATCTGCTTCTTCATCATCTATGACAACAGTCTCAACCTGAACACTATCAATCACGGGGGTTTTGACAGTATTACCTTTTTCCATGCTCCTAGTAAATCTACCCACCAACTTGGCTTTCGGTCTGTCTCTTCCACGATTGTAAATTTTATCAATATTGTTTTGTGGCATAATCGGTGACAGAGATGAAATTATCCTCACGTGTTTAGAAACCAGAGGAGTATCAATGCTTCTCACTGGAGTAGACACATGATCATTGGAAGGTTCAGGACTCATACGGCCGGTGTTAGACAGGGGTTTACGTAAAGAATAGATTGACACTGGACTCAGCTCTTTATGCTTGTTGCAATCCTCAGGTTTGTCAAACTGACAGTGGCAGAAGGCCGAAAAACCATTGGACTCGACGAAATCATCCCAGGACCGGTTTGACTTCGACAGCTTCCACTCAATCAACATACGGACTAAGCCATGCTTAAAGAGACTATGACTAACATGCTTAGGACCCTTCTTAATTGCAAATGACATTTTCATCAAACTTTGCACCAGTTAATAAGGTAAGTTTAGCGAAAAACCTATAAATGCAAACATCAACCTAATATGGTAAACATAAGCGGAGGAAAACCGACCTTCACAGGTCACGTACCTGTGAAGTAAATCCAAGACCGGGCGCCATTCCTTTTTGAAGTATCTGCGTGCTACCCCAGCTCGAAATGATACTTCTTGACAAGGGTTTATTAGTAGCTGCCGCCACTCAGTAATGTCCATCCTCTTATGTTTAAACCACCTTTCACCTGTCATTGGCAGACCAGTGGCAAGTGCCACTGATTGCTCGTCCACCCGAAAATGGAGATCACCCACTTCTGCCTGAAAATCAAACAAGGAGACCACGAAGACCCTTGTGACTTTGGGGTTCGAATCATAGAATTTACTGACAAATGGAAGCCATCCAATAGCCCTCGACCTTTGCTAACAGCTCAGGGTTCGAATCCAGCAATTCCATTTCACAAGGCTCGACCCGCACCATCGGCGCCATGACCGACTGTGTCAAGGCACGTAACCGCACACAAAACAAATACCACAGCTTAGCACGAGATAGTGAACCAGATAGTGAGCACTTGGGATGCAGACTCAGCAAAAACCTTAAGCAATGCAATCCTAAACACTCACAAACCGACTGTAACACACGCGAATGCAGACTACACCCCTGTAAACCCGGCATGGACGGAGGTATTATTACTCAAAGAGGTAATCGAGTAATGAGGAATGACGGTCGAAGACTCCAGATAACTCATGTTATCATTATTTATCCAGCATTAATGATATGAAACCCTTCGTTGTACACGAAACAGGTGTTCCATTGACAGATAGCCACGATGGAGGACAAGTACTGGGGGCTTGAATGTGATGGATAGAGTTCATTACCAGTGTAATGATACCATATCGGCTTCGCACCATGTGGATAATATTCAGAAGCAATGGAAGAGGTCATAAAAATCACAAGGATTAAACCTTTGACGATCAGTGCATAAACCTTATAGTATAATAATGTTAAACTCCGAAGGTGGCAGTCATGTGATAATAATACAAACCATCACGTCGAAACCAGACTGTGTAATATAAACCATATTATAAAGATCAACATAAGAAGTTATAGTAATATCAACTATGGTTTATAAACTTAGGATATGGCACGTAAAACATGTGATCTTAGACACTCTAGGCTTTACCAAAGTTATAGCAAACCGATCACGCATAACCATTAATCAACCTTGAGATAAAATTTATGGTAATGCGAGAAATCATACCAAGATCAGCCACTCCAATATCTCAACCTTATCAATAATTATAATAACAAAACCCAATAATAAAATCAATTGATAATGTTTTGGATAAGATTTCAAGATTAGGTCATGATAAAATATGTGAGAATTATTAATGGTCCTCCTTTGTAAATCTATAATAACTCGATGATGGTGATTTTGTCACATAACCTATGGTTTGCAAAGGTTGCTTAAAAAACATAAAATTTCATTGATTCAGTAGCTCATAGAATCTCATTGTTTCAGCAGCTTGTGATTCATTAAATTTGCTCCTTAAAATTCGAACATTTCATCAAACAAAATAGGATTTCGTTTGATGAAATAATGTTTTTTTAAGGCTGTTGGGCAGGGACACAACAGATGGCGACTGACTGGGCGAAACAGTTATCTCTGCTACTCAACCTGAAACCATGCAAACAAAGAAATTAAATCCTTGATATAATCCATAAGAAAGAGATTGCTATTTTAACATCTTAAACAGATTCAAGCATTTCACAGTTCTAAAAATTACCAAAAAATTACAGTTTCAGTTATTTATTTGATGAAAATCAGGTTTCTAACAAAAATCAGTCCTTAAGGAGTAAGATAGTAAATGGCTCAGTCTTAAAGAATAAAATCTCAATACCACAAGCATGGTCCTGCTGCCAGCAGGCATCCATAGCCTCGACAGGGTTGCTTCAAAACCTAAAGAATGCCAGTATCCCATCTGCTAGTTATAAATATACAATTCTGGTCGGGGTGGACTATTATCATTATTTTCTTTTAAATTTTATTACTCATGAAGGCCATGGTTCAGGATTGGTAACCAGATAGTAACCATGTCAGTCACCAGTCTGCACTACAGTAAAATGAACCGGCTCGTGATGAGACCTTTCATCCCTCATATTTTTCTGTCCAAGGGTCATTGTCCAGGCTTGGTGACCGGAGATGACAATCACTACTACATTTTGACCAAAAATCTCACGGCCATCATGTCGGATTTTCGACACTTCCCTGTCGCATGTACGACACTATGATTTTTTTTTAAGCGTTGGAAACTTTTCGTCAGTTATCGGACACCTAAGTAACCATCGGTTAAGCGACACCTAAGTAACCGTCACTTAAATGTCAAGCGTCGGTTAAGCGACAGAATATCTTCGACGGTAGTGAAATTTTTTTAAGAAAATAACCTTCATGCCGTCAGTTAAGCGACAGCAGAGCCGTCGGATAAGCGACGGCGACTCAATTTTTTTTTTAAATTAACCTTCATGCTGTCGGTGAAGCGACGGATATAAGCTGTAACCGTCGGATAAGCGACATGAGGATCCGTCGCTTAAGCGATGGATATAAGAAAAAAGCGTCGGAAAAGCGACATGTATAACCGTCGCTTAAGCGACGGAAATGAAGTTTTTTTTTATTTTAAATATTTGGATTTGTATTCGAGTCTATAGGATATTTTGCAGATGAAGACTCTGATTCAGTTTTGCTTTTTGATGTCCCTTCAAACCTGTCCTTTCCACAGGCTGAACTTTTGCATACCCCTATTTTGAAATGTAAAACCCCCAAGGATATTGTTAGTGATGTCAACAACCTTGAGAATGCTAACAGTGGTGGACCAATTGTCAACTCAGAGGATAGTCTCGATTGGGGTAGCCTCTTATGGAACCCTTCATGTGTTGGATCTGGCCAAACACTATCTGGTGGAACTATACTCAACCCGGATAAGGCACACCTTTGATTTGTTCAATCAATCGGTATTGAAAACAATATTCTATAGTATCTATTTTGGATTTCTTGTTTCTTTCTGCAAGAATCCTCAAACCCCAATCTGGCTACATAGAGGGGTGAATGTTTCATAGAGGTTTGGTCAAGAGTGTATGATAGCTAGTTCGGATCCTTGTGCAACTATGTTTGTTGAGTTGAAAGTATACCTATGATGTAATCAAATAGAGCAGCCTTGCTTTGATATTTCTATGTAGAAAATACAAAAATAAAAGAGCTTTCCTGTATTGCTAGACAAACCCTTCATAAAATTCTCTTGTGGGCTACATTCATTTTTCTCATGAAACATTGGTTTTTATTTGCAATCTCAAGCATTAATTCTATGTCCACTATTCCAGCTGGTAGCAACAACTGGACCTTGTCATTTAAGATTCATCCAGCATTTCATTAATTGATCAAATTTATGTTTGTATAATTACAAACACTAGTATTCAACTTTCAAAAATTTCCCTGAGCACAGCAACAAGCATACCCAGAATCTATAGTAATAACAGAGCTGAAATAAAAGACGAACCTGCTCCCCGACAAGAGGATCTGGAACATTCTCAACAATTATGAGCTCCTGCTCTGAAGGAAATGACCTTCAATGTAATAGAAATTCAGAACTTTGGAATGCAATTTTCTCTAGATTTATTAAAAATCACTTTATACTATCTACTCCACATCCAGCTCCATCTCTGGTCGCAAAAGATGACATCAGATCCCTGTGATCAGGTCACTTTCTATGAATACTTAGATTTGAATTGTTGCACCAAAAATCTCATCACGCACATGGCCTGTTTTTTATTCTGGCCTAAAAGACTACATCTAGTCTGATGTGCCCCATTCCATTTTGTTTTCCAGTTGGTAGACAACTGGCCCCCTCAAATTTTGTTTTTTCCTTCTATATCACTCATTTTAGGATGAACTACAGTAAATAGCCTCATTCCAAAAGCAAATAACAATTCTGGAATGTCAATTTTTCTACTGAGAAACTCATTGATCATGTAGAATATGCTTACCATCCCTGAAAATAGTTTTGGAATGTCAATTTTTCTGTTGAGAATCTCATTGATACTGTAGAGTATGCTACTATGTTTACCATCCTTCACAATAATTTGCCTAGTGATCAACATCAACTATAATAAAATGGCCACAAATTGGATACAGAATCACAAATAGGTTGCAAAATGTTACAGGTTGTGTCTCTGTTGCTAAGAGCAGGAAACACATTTCCTACCAGAAATCTCTGTTCAGGCACACCATCATGATCTAGGCAATGCGAAATGCATTTCTGATTGCTGGGTCCCCTCTTGGCCTTTTCTTGTGGCCATTTATAGTCGTTTCAGGTAGTTCCATGACCTATTTGAAAACAAAAATTTAAGACAAAAACATTATAATTTATAAAAAAAAAGGGGCAAAAATTGTGGGGTCATTTAATAAGAAGGCTATATGGCACATAAAACTTATTTTATGATGATTATAGGCCATCCTTCACACTTCATTTTTCATTTTTGATAGATAATCGACTGTTTTGAGCAAACCAGGGAGTATTTTTTTTATAGCAGTAGGCATGTGAGCTTTCTGAGAAACAGCAGAGGATAGCATTAAGGTGCTGTGAGAAAGTGATTTTCAGCTGAAACTCTCTTCTTGAGTCTTAGTTGTATTTTTTAATAGTGCCCTTTTCCTACAGGATATGTACTGAAAATGGATAATTCCATTTCATCCCTTGCTACAATGTACCAGAATCATATGCAACAAGTAGGTTATCTATCAGTCTCCATTGCAACCTTAACCAAAATAATTCCCTTGCAAGGATGAAGTGTCACCTGCTTGGCATTGGAAAATAGGATAAAATTGTGGTATGCGACAAAAAAACAAGAGGAGAGGGACAACCATAATCCCCAAGATTGGTATACCCCAGAGCAATGATAAGTCCCTGGACTTGCCCTTGTAAAGTTTCCACAAAAAATCCTAAGAGAGCATTGGGTGCAAATTAATTATGGCATTGTAGAGATAAGTTTTTCCTGTAACTGAACAAGGCTGTAGGAGATGGTATCAACAGCATAGGTCTGCTGGTGACATAGAGGATAGAGAATTTTTCAGGGAGGTATTGTGGAAGGAGGGTCAAGCGACAACAATCCTCTGTACATTGTATGTCATCCTTCCTTCAGTGTTAACAAGATTAATGTACAGGACAAGTGGAGTCCTAGCAGTCTAATAATACCTACCCACCCCCATTCAAATTCTCCCTCTCCCTCTTGGAAAGATATTGTGGTTGATGTAGATGACAAGACAGGTAAAGGTAATAAGGATGCTGTCAAGATAACAGAACAAGGTGACAGTTGGTACAAGGAATAAGTTTTGATCATTCATCATAGAGAATGTAGGTCACATTCCCATATCACTTGACTCCCTCCAGAAACCCATAAAAAATGGAGGCAGGTAATGATGATATATCTGGCCACCTGGCAAATGGTACCAAGTTAAACCAAAACACTATAGCAGCACATTGATAAGAAGAAAATTCTGCTGCACAAAACAACTGCCAATGTTCCCATACCAGAAACTCACAGAAACATAGGAAAGCCTCGAGAACTTCTCAAAAATTCCCCAGTGCCTATGAGGGGTGTGGGACCCATAGGAAGTCTAAAAACCCTAATCTATGTGAAATGAAGACAAATTAGCATCTAATTCATTCTTATTTTCGCATGATAATTTGTTATTTAAAAAACTACACACACACACTGTGTTTCCCACAATATCCTTGTTATTCCTGGGGGGTTGCATTTCTAAGCATTCCCATTTCCTAAACAAGTACACATTTCTACATTTCATGCAACTTAGAAAGAGACTCTACTACCTGTGCAAGATATTGAATGTGGTGGTCCAGTTTCTGAATGTAACAAGGGTTACAACAAATAATGGAAGGGCAGTGAGACGTTAGGAAGGGTGAAGAAACAGAAGCCTAAGTGTGTCAAACTCTGAGCAAAGAAGATGAAGATGGTAACAGGTCAGGACGTGCTAATGGTACAATTGTTACTCTATCTAGCTATAGTGTTAGTCAAAAAAATTCATGGAAGATTAATCTTTGAGAAATCAATGAGCATCTGGATAATTATTGTTACCACTGCAAAATGAAAAATCCAATTTGCATTTCCATTGACAATTCACTCAGCAAGCATTACACAGGACATGTTTGTTGGTAGCTTGGATTTGTCTTCATTCTACATGATTTTGAGTTTCTCATGTCTTTTGAGGTGTCCTTCAGTATATAGGTCACACATTTGGAGGAAAATAGCACATGCGAAGTGATTAACCTATGGGATATCTTCTACACATTTTGATGCATATTCTTACCTTCAATTGTACCTTTGATGCGTGTTTACAATATATGAGCCATGTGTGCATATTTGGAGGCATGATTACCTACATGAGCACCTTTCACATCTCAAGAGACATGTTCTACATTGTTGGAGGCATAATTCAACATGTTGGCATCCTTCATATGGGTCTTTGATGGTTCACCTTTCATATAATGAGGGCATGTGGCATTCTAAACCCCTCTACAAGGATAACTACACTTTATTTAATGAACCGTCCATCATATAGGACAAATTTTGGGTGTATTCATGGCAATGGAATGGTATTTTATTGAGGCTGTAGCTCACTATAGCTCACAGATAGCACACCCACTGATATAATCATAATTATAGTAGCCTTGAAACCATAATTGGTGAAGCAACATACTTATGAAGACTCTAGAAGACATTTTTTTATGTTTTAACTGTTTTATGAGGCATAAGCCCAAATTCAAGAGGGAAATCAATAGAGAAACGCCTGAAATGGCACATACCTCAAGAAAAAGAAATATTCTAGTGGAGCAACTTGCTTGGCAGACTCTAGAAGGGGATTTTATTATTAATATTTGTGAATATCATCAATTTTCACTGCACTCTTTAATGTATTTTTTCACCTGTAATAATCTAGTTTTAGATTTAGGCTTTAATTAGAATTTTTTGAGAGGATTTGTCCCTTCATTGTCGGCTTCATGTCTGTACATATTTTGCATTAATTCCTCTATGGACTGTTGGGCATTGGCTATCTTGTAACCCCAGGATTGGACTGAAAAGTGAAAACCATGACATGCCAGGAGAACTGAGCCATAATATTTGTAAAAGAAGGAATTCTTGAATTTACCCCCATAATGTATCTGAAAATATATAATTACAATCACTAGTATTCAACTTTCAAAAATTTCCCTGAGCACAGCAACAAGCATACCCAGAATCTACAGTAATAACAGAGCTGAAATAAAAGACGAACCTGCTCCCCGACAAGAGGATCTGGAACATTCTCAACAATTATGAGCTCCTGCTCTGAAGGGTTGGGCAATAAGGATCGAATGACCTGCATAATAAACAAGTCATCACAATAAGATATAGAAAGATAACTGTGTATTTATTTCAACAAAGGGAAACAATCAACTCATTTTTTGATCATTTATCATCTTATATAATTTAGAGTACTATAAGTCGCACTTCTACTTCTCAATAAGTACAAGAAAATTAATTCAAACAATACAATTTAACAAAAAAATAGTATACAAACACAGTACTTATTGCATGTATCATATCCCAGAATGTGCCACGCGGTGCTTACGACAAGGGAACTCTCTGTATATTGAAGGGAATGACCTTCAATGTAATAGAAATTCAGAACTTTGGAATGCATTTTCTCTAGATTTATTAAAAAGCACTTTATATTATCTACTCCACATCCAGCTCCATCTCTGGTCGCAAAACATGACATCAAAGCCCGTTGATCAGGTCACTTTCTGTGAATACTTAGATTTGAATTGTTGCACAAAAAATATCAGCAATCACATGGCCTGTTTTTTATTTTGGCCCTGATCTACAAGACTACATTCAGTCTGATGTGCCCCATTCCATTTTGTTTTCTAGTTGGTAGACAACTGGCCCCCTTATACCAGCTGATTAATAGAAAGATTGCGCGCACGGACATAACTTGCTATTAGAAGAGTACTCCTCCCTGCATCTTGCTGATATGCTGAAATATCAATATGAAAGTGGAATTTAGATACCGTTTAATAGTAGACATCAAGTGATATGATCCTCATGAGCTTGGAAAAAAATTAACCAACCACCAATTTATGATAAAATATTCCATCCAACAAAACAACTTTACCTTCGCACTTACTTTATCCAAAATAATAGTTATCTGATTCAACCTATATGATCAGCGGTATGCAATTCTTCCAGTACATTCAAATAACATTCATTGTTATGCTTTGATGTTTGAAATTTAAAGAATGCAGGAATGATGTTTAAAGTTTAAAATTTTATAAATTTCAAAAAAGAACACGTAGCTTCTGAGAGCAAAGAGATAATGAAAAAAACCCAAATCAAGGATAAAATATGAGGAAACTGTAGTACTAGTACTATATTACACTTAAAAAGCTACAACTTCTAGTTTCAACTTTCGCTCCTTCTGAGCCCGTCAATGAATTTGTAGCAAAGATAAGGGATGTTAACTACTACAAATATGACTTGGGGGGCTCTCTGAAAATTATGAAATTGTCTATGTTGCACAATCTCATATTATGTGTGCCATGAAATGGAAAATCCTCAATCTGAATCATAAGTTTGCAGGTATAGTATAGGAAGTTATAATAGCCAGATAGTTGTATCAACTAAAATTGCAGAAATTACATTACAATTAGAACCAATATGAAAACTTGATCCTTGACTAGGAAGAGAGCATTTCTTTCTCCATTTGCTCTTGGTTATTGCAATTGAATGCTGACAAGGTTCTCAGATAATTATAACTCTTCTATCTCTTGACCTTCCATATTGGACGCTGCCATTGCTCCCTTTATGCATTTGTACCATTTTAAACACACTACCAAATGATGGAAAAGCTAAGCATTGAGTAGAACAAAGTTATCATACCAGACAGATGAAGGAGTAGAAACTCATGTAGCTGGTGAGTTGCCTCAGATTTAGTAGATTAAATAAAAGCATGGTAAATCACATAGCAGAGTGGGGAGAGGCACCCAAACCAGATGCAGAGGAGAAGTCACAGCTTGATACACACCGCAAAGAACACAGACAGTGAATGAAAGGGTGTTAACTGTATTGGATGGGAGTGGATCAGGTAGAGTTGATCTGGGCTTGTTTTATGCTATTCTTTCCCTCATTTGTGCAGGTCCCCCAGAGAAGAGAAAGCGTTATGCTTTCGATGCTTTAGTATGGCGTTCAGCAAAGGGTATTGGTGCACAGATTGGGAAGCTAGATGCAACTTCCTATATTAGACTATTAAGGGAAGTCTATCTTCCATCAGAAGGAGTGAGTGACATGATGGAAGTTCATGGAGAGGATGATACTACAAGTATCTCATTTCCCAAGTTTTTGGAAATGTTTGATGATCCAGACTGAGGGTTTGGCATCATGAACACCCTAGTGAAGATTGAGGCAGGTGACAGGGTACGTCATGGTCAGCTAACTTGTGCAGTTCTCTCCTATCCAATTATAGGACCAAGATTCAAAGAGGTGAATTCTCGTTTTAGCCTATGTTCAATTTGCTATAGTGAAGGGAAGGTACCCGTGGCATTCAAGCAAGAAGAATATAGGTTTAAAGAGACCCCCTACGCATATTGTTGAGCTCCAACCATCCCGTAACAGAAATGGTGGAGAATCTTATTACTAAAGGAATAAACTACTCGGTTCGATAGGCAGGCCAGCATAGTGGGATAGAAGCGTGGGTTCTGACCTGACATCCATATAGAAGTGATTGAACATATTTAATCCAGATCAAGCAAATCTTAACCCCGCCTCCAGATAGAAGCAAGCGATTGACAAGCCAGTGAGGAAAGCAAGTAGGTCATGCAGTCTAGCCTACTAGTGAAGGAAAGCAGGGTGGGCTAGCAGAAGCCTAATGAGAAATAAGGTCCCAATACGCTACCCCTTACTCTTCAATTTAGACCTTTGAAAAGGAAAGGAGCGAAGTACCAAAAAAGGTGAAATATGAAGCAGGTTAATCAGGACTTTCGAAGTATTGACCTTAAAGGGCCAACTCATCCTTCCCTTACTACTCCATTTTGTCTTTATTGCTTGCTTTCTCCATATGCTATCATCCTCCTTACAATCGTTTGGTTGTGTGGGTGCGCTAAAGGTCATCCAAGCCCACTAGAAGGAGGCAAATATCCTCCTATTTACTTTGCAAGCTGAAAGCTATCACAAGCCAAGTGAAACTACACCACTACAGAACGTGAAATGTGAATATATTCCCATGGTGTATGCATTACAAAAATATATACATTATCTCTTGGGAGGGAACTTTCAATTAATTATTTACAGCTCACTCATATTTCAAGTATTTGGGTAAATAAACTTCTGTTGGAAAGCCGCATTTACAGGTGGCTCCTGCTATTTCAATAATTTGCTTTTTGAAGTTTTAAGAAACCATTCAATACATAATATGGGGACAAATCCTCTATCTAGAATTAAGTTAGGGAAATCGGGTGGAGTAGTGGATGATCATCTTCCAGATGCTAATATTTTCATGGTTGAAGCTATCCCCGATTACCTAGAATATATTGCTTTGTTTCTTACCACAGGTTCAGCCCCTGAGTACTCTTCCACAAATCAAAAACGCCATTTAGTTCTAAAGGTTGTAGACTATCAGCTAATTACAATAAAACTATCTAAATTGGGGACTAATGTCATTCTTAGGTGATGTGTGCTGGATCACAAAATAAGGGATATATTATGATAATGTCATCAAGGGGTTGTGAGTGGTCATGTTATATGGAAAAAAGCTACAGCATGCAAAGTTACACAAGATGGCTTATGTTGGTCCATGGTCTTAAAGGAATACTCCAAGGCACATGCAAAGAGCTATGATGTTTGTCACTGCATAGGTAAACCCTCTAGAAGAGATGAGTTTCCTTTGCACATGGTAAGGGTTCCACAACCTTTTGAAAAATGGGTTGTACCATTTCTTGGGCTTATTAGCCCTACTACTCTCCACTCTAAAGCTAGGTAATTATCACCGCAAGATATTACTTACCAGATGGGCTTAAGCTGCACTAATTAAACACCGCTTTACCTATACTGCAGCTAGGTTTTTTCTTTATGATAATATGATCAGTCGGTTTGGTTGCCATCGAAGTTTGAAAAGTGATCAAGGGAGGCATTTTCTGAGTAATACTATAACAACTTTGGCAAAGGAGTTCCTCATTCATCACCATAAGAGTAGCCCTTATAACCTTTAAGCTAATGGTATTTTATAATCTTTCAATAAAATTATGGAGAATGGGTTAAATAAGGTCTGTTCTCCTAACCAAGATGATTGGTATAAAAGGATTCAAACAGTTTTGGGCTTACAGGATGACTACCATGAAGTTGCACCAACAGACTCCATTCTAGTTGGTTTATGGTCAAGAAGCTTTAGTTCCAACTATGTTCATCATTCCAAGTCTCTTTATTGCATAAGCTACACATATGATAAAGAAGAATCAATTGAGGAACGACTCCCAGAACTCATGGACTTAGAAGAATCGATATTTATTGTGTATTTTCATCAGACTGTGGAAAAAGAAAGGAAAAAGGCATGGCAAGACCGGTTTTACTTCAACAGATCCCACTCAATCAACATACGGACTAATACATGGTGAAAGAGACTATGACTAACATGCTTAGGACCCTTCTTAATTGCAAATGACATTTTCATCAAACTTTGCACCAGGAAATAAGGTAAGTTCAGCGGAAAACCTATAAATCCAGACATCAACCTGAGATGGTAAACGTAAGCGGAGGAAAACCGACCTTCACAGGTCATGTACCTGTGAAGTAAATCCAGGACTGAGCGCCATTTCTTTTTGAAGTATCTGCGTGCTACCCCAGCTCGAAATGATACTTCTTGACAAGGGTTTATTAGTAGCTTCGGCCACATAGTAATGTCCATCCTCTTATGTTTAAACCACCTCTCGCCTGTCATTGCTAGACCAGTGGCAAGCGCCACTGATCGCTCGTCCACCCGAAAATGGAGATCACCCACTTCTGCCTGAAAATCAACAAAGGAGACCGCGAAGACCCTTATGACTTCGGGGTTCGAATCAGAGAATTTACTGACAAATGGAAGCCATCCAACATCCTCGACCTTCGCTAACATCTCAGGGTTCGAATCCATCAATTCCATTTCACAAGGCTCGACCATCACCACTGGTGCCATGACTGACTATGTCAAGGCATGTAACCGTACACAAAACAAATACCACAGCTCGACACAAGATAGTGAACTGGATAGCGAGCACTTGGGATGCAGACTCAGCAAAAACCTTAAGCAATGCAACCCTAAACACTCACAAACTGACTGTAACACACGCGGATGCATACTACACCCCTATAAACCCGTCATGGATGGAGGCATTATCACTCAAAGAGGTAATCGAGTAATGAGGAATGATGGTCGAAGACTCCAGATAACTCATGTTATCATTATTTATCCGACATTAATGATATGAAACCCTTCGTTGTACATGAAACAGGTGTTCCATTGATAGATAGCCACGATGGAGGACAAGTACTAGGGGCTTGAATGTGACAGACAGAGTTCAGTACTAGTTTAATGATACCGTATCAGCTTCGCACCATGTGGATCGTATTCGGAAGCAATGGAAGAGGTCATAAAAATCACAAGGATTAAACCTTTGAAGATTAGTGCATAAACCTTATAGTATAATAATGTTAAACTCCGAAAGTGGCGGTCACGTGATAATAATACAAACCATCACGTCGAAACCATACTGTGTAATATAAACCATACTATAAAGATCAACATAAACAGTTATATTAATATCAACTATGGTTTATAAACTTAGGATATGGCACGTAAAACATGTGATCTTAGACACTCTAGGCTTTACCAAAGTTATAACAAACCGATCACACATAACCATTAATCAATCTTGAGATAAAATTTATGGTAATGCGAGAAATCATACCAAGATCAGCGACTCCAATATCTCAACCTTATCAATAATTATAATAAAAAAACCCAATAATAAAATCAATTGATAATATTTTGGACAAGATTTCAAGATTAGGTCATGATAAAAGATGTGAGAATTATTAATGCTCCTCCTTTGTAAATCTATAATAACTCGATGATGGTGATTTTGTCACATAACCTATGGTTTGCAAAGGTTGCTTAAAAAACATAAAATTTCACTGATTCAGTAGCTCACAGAATCTCATTGTTTCAGCAGCTTGTGATTCATTAAATTTGCTCCTTAAAATTCGAACATTTCATCAAACAAAATAGGATTTCGTTTGATGAAATAATGTTTTTTTAAGGCTGTTGGGCAGGGACACAACAAGTCACAATTAAAAGAAAGCGATACATAAACATACCTGCTCGCTCATGATAGGTGGGTCATCAATCTGGTGCTCTTCAAGCATCGGTGCCTCAATAGAAGCCTGCATAAAATAAAATATGTGAAATTCAGATAATAGAAAGAATCATAGACATATATACTACATGGACGAAAAATGATGTTTTCAAAGAAAGTGAAACATACATGTACCTGGTGGGGGGGAAGAGGTGGGTTGGAAACAACCTCGCATTGGTGCTCTTCAAGCACCAATGGCTTAATGGTTTCCTGCATAACGTAACATATGTCAATGTCAGATAATACAAAGAAAATGAGACATATACATGATGGACGAAAAATGATTTTTCCAAAGAAAGCGAAACATAATTAAAATCACAATTAAAAGCATAATAAAAGCATATTTAAAATAATACCTGTGTTTGGGAATCTACCTCTGCATGAGAGGGACTAGACTGAGATTCAATGTACTCATCTGGATCACCCTGCATAAAACATGTTGTATCAAAATTAGGATGTATTGAATGTTACAATCTCTATTATAAATATGTAAATAAATTTGACAAATTAACAAGTATAGTTCTTACCGCTAATGGTGAAGAACCAAACCCATATGCAATATTGATAGCTGCATCAATGTTCTCAACATTGATCGGTGGACTATGTGACTCTGGTGTGCCATGGGACACCAGCTGTATATTTGTTCACATAATTTGCTAGATAGTAGAATAGAAATAAATTGTGAAACAATTGAAAATTGTGATATGAAACAAAATATAATATGAAAATAATGAGTTTTACTTACAAATCGAAGTAATCCATCGTCCTGGAAGTCTGAAGCAGGGCCATAGCATATTCCTCCACACGATGTGCAAGGGTGTGGATTAACACGATGCTCTGAATGCTCTGCATCTCCTGTGTGATCTATAGATGGGGCGTCCTTAGAAGTGCCAACCCCTTGGCCGACTTTGCCTTGGACAGTAGTCCCATGCTGAAGCAATGTATCTGCCAAGTCAAATAATGCCTCCTATGTATCCTCAATCACATGACCTGCAGGAGGATATAGCCGAGCGGGATTTGGTGTGTGTGGAGGGCATGGCACATGGTTAGGATCCATCTTGGCCCCTTCCCTATCTTGGGGCATCCCATGAAAAACACCCTAGAAGCCTAAGAGATCAAAATAGTTAACATGTTTTCCTAGGATGAATTCTGCATACAACTTCCTAATGAAATAAAATGGGATGTCCCTATTCCCATGAGGGTCTTCATCGAAGACGATATACCAACGATCCATCCAATTAGCCTTTATATTTGGTTCAATGCACCGGTCTATGGAAATGTGTGGTCGACTGGTGGGTGGAACCAATCCGGTGCTAGGGTCCCGAAATAATGAAAATAATTGGTCTTTTGTAATCTTTAGGGCTTTCATGTCTTTGTAACTCAATCCATTGGAGTAGTATTGCCTCCTGGATTCTTTGTATGAGCTAATGTTGTACAGAGCTCCTTGGGAATTAGCAATTGTGTTTGTTATTGTGTCCAATGCAACGACTAAAGACTATCTCAAATGATCCCCCCCTCTAATAAATGAGCTAAGGCACCTCAATGACGCCAAACGCGCAAGAATCTATGAGTTTCGATCTTATTCCCCCTTCGGATTTCGGTTTGGGTTCATGTTTGGGTTCATGTTTGGGTTAGGTTCTGGGTTATTAGAGGGTTCGTTTTCCACATTATCTTGCTCATTTCGATTAGCTGTTAAGATTTAAACAAAAAAATACAATTTGTTTTAATTTATCATTCTTTGATTTCATTGAATTTTTTTTATTAAATTTATTTTAAACAATTATAAAAACTATGAAATTAAGAAAAAATATAAAGAATTGAAGACTAATTGAAATGGATAAGAGAAGTTACCTACCATTGGAGCCAATCCACCTCCAACTCGACCTCCAACTCGACCTCCAAAAGGTGAAACACAAATCGCCTCTGCGTTTTTTCACCAACACTTTTTAACTCTCTCCCGATGCTTCATTGTGCAAATGATATTTGAGGCCCACGACCTCTGTTTTGTTTTTTTTTTTAGTTTTCAATATTGCATATGCGATATTTAACTTTTCCAAAATGCATATGCGATACTTCCTTACGAACCTTAGCCTTGTATTTGGGCTTGGGTTATTCCTAACGTACCATTAATAACACATATGCATTCTCGATTTACACTAGGAAGTGTGTTTCCGATTTCTTAAGTGGCACTAAAAAGTGGAACCAACTTTGTGCGAGCACCCATCAGCAATTGTCTTACACCCAATATATATAAAAAAATCATCTTGTTCATATGTAGCAGGGTTTTCGACCCAATATATAAAAATAAAACATTAAGACAACGTCATAATCAATAGGCTCATGTCATATAAGTGTTATGTCCAAAATTCAGGATATTACAAAGATAATTTTTTCTCCCACTTTGCTTCAAGGTATATCTTTTCTATGTGCAAGAATAATGTGCATCTTGGACTAGATATGTCCTTTCCTCTATACTCTCCTTATGACCAAGACCAAGGAGATTGTATGAATATGAGTGAACATGGTGGATCTATAGGATTCAACTTCTATCAACCAAGGTATATGATGTACCTTCCCACCATGTGACCCGCTGAGAGTGCTACTACTTATGGCCATTAACAAAAATGGATAAATCAACCTAACAGAGATGGAAACCACCCTACATGATTATAATCATAAATGAAGGAAATATTAAGTGGTTCACAAAAACAAGGAGCTCTGAAGGAAAATTTCAATGAGACAATGCAGGTCTAAAAACTCCCAGTCATGGATCCCCCTAATAGGTTTTCATGAGCATCATGGTGAAGAGAAGCAAGGGAAACACCCATTAGAGAAGAGTGGTGCAAGAGGAGGAGCATTTAGAGCTCAAAAAACTGTACAAGGGCTCCAAATTCAATTTCATGGTATATCAATTAAGGTCCTTAACTCCCTCGATATTTTAGTAGAGAAAAATAAAGGCTAGAAGACACTACATAATGAATGTGACTCTCTTCAGTGTGACGTCAAGTATCTATGAATTATTCCCTCCCCACTGTCCTTAGTGCAAGTGGACATAGATCACTCGGTAGAAGAGTCAACTCCTCGTCCCAATAGCGGTGTCTCAAACCTGAAGTAACCCCATTTCGATGTAGATCAAGAACCTATAGCAAAAGCATAGGAAGATATTATTAGGAATGAACCTTAAGAGAAGGTGGAGGACAAACTTAACAACAATGTCCTCGATGAAATGTTTTTGCATTTTTATATTAGGAACCTTCTATTGAGTTTTTTTTATGAAAATAGTTGGAGAATAATGCATAAGACCAAACTTAATTTTGAACTCCGTAATAGCTCAGTGAATATGCAAATAACTTCAATAGCAAATGTATCAATCATATTTTAAATTTATTTTTGCATATTTTGCAAGTCTCTTTTAGCCTTTTTTTTAATGAAAGTTTTGCTAGTTTTATTGAAAAAAAAATTAAGATCACCTTTTTATTTTGCTAAAAAAAATAAAACGAGTAGTTTTAAATATTGTTTCTTTTAATGGATCAAATTGCAAGTTTCTCTCACATTGGTTGCATCCGATAATCTACCTTGTGACGTTTTTTTTCTTTTACAATGGTTAAATGTCTAACCATGTTTGCAAAAAGTGGTAGATTTGGTATTAGTCACGATTTAAATTTACCATAGTTATCAAATTTGGCAAGTTAGCATGAAAATTCAGAAATTTGGTTAATACAACGAAGTATTCGAATTGGTTCAGTTCATTGTCTTCTAACTTGAAAACCTTGAATTTGACTTATTGACTTAAGTGATAGGGTTTTTCATAGTCTTGACAATATATTGAAGTCGTCGAAATGAGGGTAGGTGAAGGTGGACATCAAAGCCTTTCCAGTCCAAAGTATTGTTTCTGCTCACTAGGAAAGTCCAAAGTATTATTTCGTAATGAAGAAAAGTGAAAATGATTTTAACAAAAACCTAGGTTTATGGTTGTTTGCAGTTTTGCATTGTGTTCAAATAACTCTTCATTTGCTATTTTATAGCCATAATCCATTTCCATTTTAAATCATTTATCCTCTCTATCTTCTAATAATTTGTCTCTAACCTACATAGGTAATGAAAATATATAAAGTCCACAAATTATTTTTGTTTATTACTAATTACGTAAGTATTACATCATTATGCTTTTTACTTGATATAGTTATGAATTTTACACTTTTGTTTTTTGAATTGAAAAATTCAAATACAAGCTATTTGTGAATCGAACCAAATCGAATATGTATTTGCATTCAAACTTCGTAATTCTGGTTTTCTCTTAGTGCTTCATTCTGGTTTTTACTCACAATGCAACGTTCAAGACATGTATTTTTTCATATAGTCTAAGTAGGATGAAGAGCCACTACCTTGTCAAGGTTGAATGCCCAAGTCTAGCATGGTTATTGATTTCCATAAATTATAAAAAGGCGTCAATTCTAAGTAAGGTTAGAGATTCCTTTTTGAAATATATATATATATACTCATCGTTAGCTTATGACCAAAGTAACTAGTAATAAAGGTGGTACCGAGGTCATTGTTGTATGGATGGTAGAGAGACTCAAAGCTTACACAATGCCTTGAAGTGTTTGAGGAGTAGCAACAAGATATGTAATCAAATAATATGATTCCCTTAATCGCCTTATGGTTGGGTCTAATCGCCTAAAGATAGCCTTTCGTCCAAAGAGAGTGGATGAGAAATTGTATTAGTATTACTAAGAGTGAGTGTTGTCCACATGAAAGTGTTGGGAAGAATAGCCATCACACCTAAGTATGAAAGACCTGCGTTAACACTGACCAAAAAAAAAAATTCACTACAACAAATTTGACTTTTAGGGGCGGTTGTGTTCCGCCTCCAAAAGTCACTTTTGCAGGCAGTTTTGGCTTTGGAGGCAGTCTTTACAAAACCGCCCCTAATAGCACCGACGCTAAAAGTTTTGAATTTTAGGGTCGATTCTGAATCTCCCCAAAACCGCCCCTAAAAGTGACTTTTGGGGGCGGTTCTAAACCCCCCCCCAAAAATGACTTTTGGGGGCGGGTCTAAAACCCCCCAAAAAAAGAATTTCGTGGGGTGTTCTAAACCCTGCCCCCCCCCCCCCCCCAAAGTCAGTTTTGAAATTTTGGGGGCGGTTCAATCCCCCCCGCAAAGTCACTTTTAATGGCAGTTATAAACCCCCTTCATAGGTACCTACGAGGGCGGTTCAAAATCCCCCTTGAAAGTATTTATTACAAAACTTTGGGGGCGGTTTTCAAACCCCCCTCGTAGGTACCTATGGAGGAATTTCAACCCCCCCTAAAACTCTTTACAAACCTTTGGGGGTGGTTATAAAGCCCCCTTGTAGGTTCCTATAGAGGAAGTTCGAAACCCCCCCTAAGACTCTTTACACACCTTTGGGCGAGGTTATAAACCCCTCTCGTAGGTACCTACAGAGGCGGTTCGAAACCCCCCCTAAAACTCTTTACAAACCTTTGGGGACGATTATGAACCCTCGTCATATAAACTTACAGGGGGGTTTTCAACCCCCCTTGTTGTTACATATAAGGGCAGTTTCGAACCCCCCTCGTAGTGACATATGAAGTCACTTTAGAACCCCCCTCATAGCCATAATAAATCATAATAAAATATATTTTATTTAAAACATCAATATTGCAATATCATTAGGGGACGAAGGAATCGAACCTTCAACCTCCTACTTGTAAAGTAGGTGCTCTACCATTGAGCTAGAACCCTTTAAGAATTCAGGAAAGGGGCAATGTTAACACCAAGATTGCATCATTTGTAATTCTAAGTTGTCTATGTTTTTCTATTGTCTCCACGTCATATGAAGTTAACCCATTTTCATTTTTAAAGCACTTCTGTGGTCACAATCCTTTGAAGTTCCATGTATCCAACAAAACATGTAAATATTCAAGGCCTCACCTATTAACTCATCTGACATTCTTTCCTTTTGTTTAATAGAAACTACTACTCGCTCAATATCTAGTTCACAAATACATTCAATTCATCAATCAACCAAAATATTGGAAGCAATTGGGTCAATACACCTTCCTACCACCTTGAGGTCTTCTGACAAAGGTAAGAATGATTTGGAAGCCTATAATACAATAAAAAAATATTTCCATCTTTGAATAAAACTCAAGTTGAAAAACACCAAAATTTTATAAACTAGATTTCCCTTTTCCATATCTTCGGTCATCCCATGAAATTCTACATCAAATCATAAGCTTTGAGTGTAACATTGTAGGCATGGAAATTTCTAATTTAGATGGATAACCAAACCTATAATGCTTTAGGGTTGGAATGCAATTGAAGTGTTTTAAAAAAATACACATAAATAGGCACATCAGGTTAGAAATTGTGATTTTTGTAATTTACAACCGTACAAATTTTTTTATGAGTCTATGACCTTATGATCCCCATATAGGCTAGAGTATCAACGATTGTTTTTTTTTTGTTTATGTCCACTACAATCTATGACTATGGGTGAAGTAGATTGATGCTTTGGGAACCCCCTTAACATGGCTACCATTTCCTTAGAAAACATTGACACCTTGACTAAGTGGAGGGTGGAGTTTTATAGTCCTATTATGGAGGACTAAGTAGGCACCTTTGTGGATAAAGGTAGACGAAAATCAAGTTGAGCATTCCCATGGGGCAAGTGAAAATTTGCATGAACCATCTCTATTAGGGGGGTGCGCTTATCTTCGAGGAAATTGGGACTAAGGAGGCTTATAATGAATCCTCATCATCAACCTATACATATATTCATACTCGGGAACCTACCAATGGACATCTAACTAATGTTGTAGAGTCGTCTAGTGGTAGATGATCCCTTACATGTTCCTGTAAAAGGGGAAGATGTAATTGATATCTAGCTTCTATATTTATCATTGTATGTGATTGATCGTGCTAAGATCAGGAGGTAGATTATAAGCCTCCAGGGTGTCATAGATGATGATCATTACAATCTAAACGAACTCATTAATTTTTGAAATGCATTGAGGAATGTCTTCTCAATAAGCATCAATTTTGCAAATGGAAGCTAACATTTTGATATGGAAATTGCATATAGAGAATTCAGGAATGTAGAATAGTCTATCCTTAATATTGATAACAATGCTCCCAGGACTTAAGCTGTCCATGACATGGTCCATGAATGGAACATCTGTGTCCATGAATGTCTTACGATTAGTTTTTGTATCAACATAAGATACTGACTCTAAGGTATCTAAAATTTCCTTTGGAGCTAGGTTTTGTCCAAGTACTTTCCCAACATGTTTGGAGGTCTGATTCATAGGACTTGTAGCTGAAAATGCCTCCTCATTTACTTGTGGGTTGGCTTGAAGCAATCAATATTAAAAAAAAAACAGTGTTACTTTACTTGGTTACGTATAAGACCAAAGATAAGTAAATCATTAAAAAATGCAATAAAAATGAGATGAATTCCCATAACTTCACTTAAATGTGGAGGAGAGAATAAATAAGTAAACTGATTATTGGAGACAGACAGACTAGTAAGACAGCAGCAGCTACAGATACTAATCTTAATCAATCATCAAAATGCAATCTATGCCTATGTTGCATGTAGCAATTGGTCAAAAATATTTTTCCGTGGCTAAGGTAGTTAATACATTACAAAATCATAGCACAATGGTTTGAACTCCAGGATAACTTATTTTCTGTCAGAATCCAAGATAATTTAATTTCTATAGCTCTATACCTTCCTAGGTTTGAACCTGGGTCTTTACTGCAGTGAAAAACTATATTTCCTAGCTTTGAACCTCGGTCTTTACTCCAGTGAAGAACTGTATCGACCGCAAGACCAAAGCCAAAAAGAACAATTTACAACTGATGCATTATGGTTTTTAGTATTTACCACCTTAGCCACAATGTTCACATTAGAAAGAGTAACATTACAGACTAAAAGGAGACCATTCTTTCTAGAAATTCATATTACCTAGAGAAGAATGGTCCATGCTACAACCGAGTATGGATGAGCCATAACTCTTCCAATCGAAATATTAAAATAAACTAAAAACAACAGAAGTTTTAAAAAATATACCAAGTATAAGAAATATACAAACTACTCCATGATCAAAAAATATTACAACCCATGAAACAAGCCACGCATCTGCAGCTTCAACCAAGAAGTCGGAATCCATGATGAACCCTAGCACTTCCGCAATAATGATAAGATTTTGTGTATTCATTTAACCATATCAAAAAGCAAGTAACCCAAGCGGTATGCAGAGTCCGGACATAATACATGACCCCTTATTCCAGAAAAGCCTCCTAGAGATTTTGGATCTGGTTCTCTAAACATGACATATAATTAAATACATGAAGTTGTAACAAGTCAAAAATATGGAGTTCATAGATCGCGAGACAGGGGTCTCAGAAAGATGGAAGAAGAATGGGTCAACTACTCCAAAGCAGAAAATGAGTCTCTCTAAAAGTCCATTTTTGTGTAGGGAAGAGATAATAGAAGCTTGAAATGGATTCAAAACCTTTAGCAAGGACTATGCACTAGATAAACCTCTAAATTTGGAGAAGGATAAGACAAATTTTAAGGGTCCTTGCTTGTCAAAAAAGAAGGTACAAGTGTTAACTATGAAAAGAACCTATTGTATGCCATATTGGGACTTGTCCAAGGTCAAGGAATGTCACCATTATAGTGATATGTCGATAATTATCTAGGAGTGAGGCCCATCCCATTGCAATCTATTGATCCAATTCATTCATTAGCATAGAGAAATGAACTAGCAGAGATGCAAGTTTGTGAATGATGATAGAATAGAAGGTTTAGGATCTGGTGTGTTTACACGGGAACAACTGGTTGGAGACGACCTTGGGATTATGTGTGCTAAAGGGAAATACCAGGCCTCAATTTGTGGAAATGGTACTCACAAAAATTGTGTAAAGAAGCGAAAGGAGAAGGTTAGATTAGTGGTGGGGGAAGATGTAGGGCTGCAAGATATTACATCCTTATGAATTTCACCTTAACTAATCGCTTTATGGGGAAATTGTTTCAGCAGGAGAGATGAAGAGGAGGACAAAATAAAATTGGCTATAGATACTGGATTACATGTTGAAATACCAAACATGACTGACTCATGGTTGCATTCAAACTTCAATTGGACCCATAGATGTAGAGAAGACATTACCCAAAAAAAGGTTCTGGGGTCCCTCGTTTCTGTATATTAGGAGGTGTAAACCTGGGTTTGACCCTAGAAAAGAACTAATTTACTCATCCTATATGGGTCAAAATTCCAAGTTTACCAATGGAAATGTGAAGTGGGGCCATTTTGAAAATTATAGGGGATAATATAGCGAAATTCATATTAGAAGAGTTCCATTAAAAAATTGATAGAAGAGTAGTGAAAATATTATTGGAAATGGATTTTAGAGAAGGAATTTCAGAAAAATTGAATCAAACGTTGGAACTAGCATTATGTGCAAATTTTAAATTTATAGGAGGGACCACAAAAATAGATATATCAGTTCCTACTTCCTTAAGCAGATCTCAGTTCATTAAACAACCCCTACAAATTTAATACTATTATCGTAATGATGTAGAATTTACAATATTTAAGTAACATGAAGTATACCTTACACCCACAAAAGCTATCCATTACTATTTCAAAATGTTATTTTTCTTCTTTAATTTTTGCACCCAACTCCTTCTAGAATTCTATTGGGTTCCTCCTTTCCATGCTAATCAAATGTTTCTTGTTTCTTTTTCACAAAGAGATATTTTTTAGTTTTTACAATGAGTTTATACCTCCCAAGGTTAACACTCGTAGGTTTATCTCAATATAATATCCTTGCATATGTGTATTCTCTATTATACCAAGCATTTACCAGAAAAATGTTAGTTGTTTGTTGTGTGTTTTTGGGTTGGTTTGGAAAACACATTTTGTTGGGTTGTTGGACACCACATTTTGTTGGAAAACACATTTTGTTGGGTTGACACTACCAAAATGAGTGATGGTGTCGAAGGGAATGGAGAATCACTCTAGATATTTGTGATGAGCACGTCAAGGAAGCTATATGTTGGAAAGGCATTTTATCATCAACTGTATTGATCAACAATTCTGTAATGGCATTTTAATTTCTAGCATTTGGTCCTCTTTAGATTTTTTAATGGCAGTTACAAATGTAGTTTATGCTTTTGAAGAGGACCTAGAAGGATTTAGGTTTTCCTGCAGGCTGTTTTGAGTTTCTAGTCAATAGGACCTAGAAGGATAAGCTCATATGCTGACCTGGAAGGATAAGCCAATATGCCTGGGTTTCTTTGAGTTTATTGATTTATAATTTACACATAGATATGAAGACTGTAAGTTTAAATTATGTACATAATCAGTTTAGATTGAGTCTCTAGTCAATGGGAGGTAAATTCCTATTTCATTTACTTTATATGATTAAATTAATTTAAATCCAAATCAATTGGTGGAATTTCATTTACATACATTATGAGGTTTATAGGTAGAAGCTTAATCTAATGCACAGAGGCCAATTGCTAATCAAGCTCATTGATAGAGTTCGAAGGCAATTTCTTAGTTAAATTATGTCTTGTGATCCTATTGATCTACTGGCTAACTGAATGAAGAAATATCCACAACAGTGTGAGGTTGTAGAGATCTAGTGAATAAGCTTATTGGTTGTGTCCATGTAGTTAAAAAGGATAATACCTAGAGCTGGGAAACCTAACTAGAGCATACCTTCTTTCTATAGCGGCAACCATATGGAAGTCTTTAGTATAGGTTAAGACTAAATTGTGAAATCCTAACACATACATATCTCTAGATATCTATATCAAAACATTGCATCCAAAAAGAAAGGAACAAATATGAGAACCTTGATCTGTCTGTAATTCAAATATGAACCTTGATATGTCCATAATCCACATAAACAGTATAAGATTTTAAAATCTACACAAATATGGCATCCGAGGAAAAATCATGTTGACAAACATGGCCATGAAAAGAGCCCTAAATTTCAGAAAATACCACCGAAACTGGTGAAAACTAGCCAATCTTGGTTCAGGATGAGATTTAATACAAGTGCTCAACAGGAGCAGATCATGATAATAACCATAGGGTTACAAACAACTAATTGAAGAAATTTCTGAAAATAAATTAAAAACACTACTTCGTAATATTTGCCTTATATATTGAATTGCAACCAAGTATAAATTTGATCTTGGCATTTAAAAACTAGAGAATGGTATATACATAGATAAACCAGGCAGGCAATAGGGAAAATTAAAAATAAAATTTCAATCAATAAAATCATTAACTTTTAGTTTGAACTCAACATACAGTTACCGAATTCCATATTAGTTGTTAGAGCTAATTTTACCACACATGGTGAATCTCACCTTTATGTCATTCCCTGTCCCTTTGCAGACTCTTTAGACCCCATCAACCATTTTTGTACCTTTGATGTTTCCAAGATGATCCCCAAAAACATGCAATAATTGCCATACGTGACTTTTAATCCCTTTCTCGTGTACATATGTGGGTTTGACCCTTAAAACCATGTACATCGGGATGTGTGCAAAAGGCCAAATGATTTTGGAGTTTCCCTTCATGTGGATCTGAGTCACTTGTCTATTGAACTTCCATATGCCTTGAGATCGCTCGGATTCAACCTTCCATTACCCCATTGAAGAGATATATAAGGAACCCTTTGGATGCATTGAAGGGGGAGAGGAATTGAAGAGAAAGAAAACTATAGTCCATTGTTGCTGGAGCTTATACTTGAGTCTGCATCCCTTTGTCCCTTGGAGCACTTTGTGTTCTTCCCAAGCTTTCCTTTTTCTTGTGAGCTTGCTATCGAGAGATGGAGGATTGAAGTGGTGGAGGCCCAAGTGGGGGACTTAGTTTCTTCGATTCGCAGACATGCCGACAGAAGTTGTAACTATTGTAATCTCTATTTTATATCGATAGAAATATACTATTTTCTTGTCTAATAATGTGTATTTAAATGAGTATTTGATCCATGGATGCTTTTAAATGCTTATATGTCATTGATTATATATGCTAGAGTAGGTCTAACATAATTATATATAGCATGCTTGTCTTGTTTGGTGAGTGTTGAGATAGCAATTTATCAATACAAGCTGGAGTTGGAAAGCTCAACGGGGATCTACATCAACCGTTCGAAATAAGGTATGAATCGAGATCCTTTAGTGTTAGATATTTGGTTTCTCTTGCATATAGGAAAGGATTTATTTCTGGAGTCAAGCTGTATGTTGTGGTACCCCAAGCCATAGGAATTTCTCTCCGGAATAGAATTGGCGACTCCGCTGGGGAAATTCCTTGTTTTTCTTTGGGATTTTGGGGGCAGAATGTGCTTGATATTCTTGACTTGCTCTTTGTTTCTCCTTGTTTTTATGTTGCATTTTATAGTATGTTCATCCATTAACACTCCCCTTTATTGGTTTGACCCTTGTTCTGCTTTTTACCACTATATTCTCTGTATACACAGTTTTTTGGCCAAAAATCATGTACATACGTGTATTTTTGGCCAAAAGTCACATACACACGCAAGTTTTTGGCCAAAATCGGTGTATACATGCAGATTTTTGGCCAAAAGTCATGTATATATGCATTTGTTCTTTAAACAGTCATGTACATCCTCCCTTTTGGTGAGTTTGATGTTGTGGGAATTTCTTGGGTGGGTTGTGAGTGTGGTCGGGTCTTCCTTGGGTCTGATGTTGTCTATTGGATGCTTCTTTTATGACTAGAGACCGCTTTTTCACTGATTTTTCTTTGAAATTAGTTTTAGTCATTTATCCTTTTTGTTTTTCCATTAGTGCATTACTCTTTTTTGTATCGGTGTCTTGCTGGGATTTTGTTTTATACTTGCTGCAGAGACTGAGAGTTTTAGATGAATTTTATTGCATTTTTCATTCTTTTATATTGAAAAATACAAGGTAGTTGCATTTTTTGCATATGCATTTGAGGCGGTACTTGCATTGGATTGCTTGGATGAGAGTTTTCTTTAGGATTTAATATAGGAAGGATTGCATTGGCATTCGGAAAGGAATATATATTTATGCATCTCATGTAGTGGCATACCCTATTTTTCATTTGACAAAGATTGCACTTATCATTGTTTGTTATGGTGTGCATATTTAATTCACCGCTGAGTCATAACTTCATTAGTTGCACGATCATTTCCCTTTGAGTAATTACAGCCAAATAAAATCAATGCATAATCAAATGAATTACACTCTTTTCTTTTATAGGGTGCATCAACAAGACTAGGTTTTAAGGTCTTGGAATAGTTCATTGTGCGTAAATTCTCCAAGACCAAAAAATGAAACATGTATGTGTCTATCCAAGTGAGAGTGTGAAATTCCTTGGTATAATTAGTGCTTCTTAGGATCCTCCTCTTACAAGGGAGTTAAGCACAAGGCAGTGTGAGTGATTATTGATTGGGATGACCCCTAGTCATAACTTAGTAGCACCGGAGATATTTCTAGAATTGTATTCCTATCTGGGGGCTCTTTCGAGAGTTTCGGGATTTGCTACCCTACCCATATGGTCAATCTTGCCTACTAATATCCGCCTGAGCATTGATTATATTGAGGTAACCTTAGTTTCCTTACCTGGGTTATCAAGGGGGTACTTGCAGAGGTTATTCTGTAGGTGTCCTGGCTAGGTAGGGGTCGAGTGCCACAGTCGCTATATGCATTGAAGCTGAGGGCCACTATAATTTGTTATGCACCTCCACTTGTAGTGTATGGGAGTTTCGAGCCTCTCCTAGGCGATACATACCTGCTACATTCAGGAGCTCACATATCCTCCCCTTGGTTTGCCTATATTTTGGCTATAAATTTTCTTAGGTGTGTGGTCTTTGTGCACTAGTTGGCCTTTGGGATCATGGTTACTTGAGTATGTATGCTCTCTTGAGTTCAGGTCCTTTTATTTTTGGCGTGCTTGGTATCCTATCACCCATCCTTAGTCCTAGAGCGGACCCTAGTGTCAGACTTGGGGGCATCGCAGCCCTTTACCGTGCTCATAGATTTGGGAATGGTCATATTCCATCCTCTAATCCATTTGTGGAAGATTTTTTCCCTTCACTCAGTCTTTACACCAGTTGTCACCCTCACAGGGGTGGTAGTGGATGTGCGAAAATTTGGTCTACACCTTACTTTCCTTTTTATGTCCCATCATTCACCGCATTGTTTCCTTTGGGTGCATTTGTCATGATCATTCCTCCCTACATCCTATAGTTTGGATTCTTTATTGACTATTTTGGGTTGTTTTGGACTAATATGGTTGTCATGTAGGGTCTATTTTTTGTACACTCTCTCCGAGGTTTCAACCTATTCATTCCTATCATAGGTATTATGTCTGAACTGGCATATAGGTTAGGATATCACATCCTCTTGCACTTATGCATTGCCTTATCACTGTTCCATCTTAACCTTAGGTACAAACGCATTCCATGGTATCACGGAACCTTCATGCTGCTATTAGAAGTGATATTATGTGAATGGTAGAGCTTTCCTATACATGGGTGTTCTAATTAGCTCCCCTTTGCATTTGGTACCCATGATGTGAGTCCTCTCTTAGGTCCAGGAGTCCCTTTTAGTCCCACCATGTCCTTGAGCAAGAGCTTCATACTCCTCTTGAACTTTATGCTGGCTGTTTCCTTGGGACTCCCTTGTATATGTCAAGTTGTAATTGCATTATCATGAGCTTTGCCTACCTCATTGAGCCTTATGCTGGCTTCCTTGACTTTGACTATCATCCATATAGCCCGAGCTTGTCTCATGTCTAGCAATGCAGAGCCATTTTGTATATCCTTTGTAGCTTGATTCCCTATTTTTATTGGGAGGGGACTTTCCCCCGAGTGTCGATATCCTACACGTGTCCTTGAATTGAGCATAGGTATGTTCTGTTGCTTGGAACTAGTTTGTTTTCCCATTTTACACTCGTCTCCTCCTAGTCTATAACTTTAAAGAGATTTTATTCTTTTTAAATCTTTTCAAATATTTGAAAAGGTCCAAAAAAAAATCAAAAAACCAAAAAGGTAGATAGGAAAAGATGTTATCTTTGGCAGCAATTGAGTCATGTCGCCTTGGAATAGAGCATTGTATATCACATCCATTGGTTGGGTTAAAATTTTGACTTTAGGAGCTGTACTCGTTTCTCTGAGTTTATCTCCATCGACTGGTTAAGCTTCCAGTCCCTATGGATCCTTTGTCGATGCCTCATGTGTCATAAAGATGTCCCAGTTTTGTATATCAAGTCTATGCTACCTATATTCAGTCACCTTTCGCCGTTATGCTCTTGTTCGAAGGAAGTGGAAACCTGAGTCGGCCATTCCTTAGTTATCTTTACTTTGCATGTCGGCCATTCCCAGTATAGTTACTGGTTGGTACACATTATGATCGAGTCCTTTCACATTATACAGCTTTGTTGAGGACCTTGTGTTGGATGATGGGGGATGCTTTAATGCCCTCCTTCCAATGGATTTCATCCCATCGACTTTAGATCATTTATTCTGGGATAGGAATCTAGAGTCATTTTTGAGTGCCTTGAGACTTGCAGTCATCAGTGGCAGGTTCTCTCACCATCGACATTTTTTTGGGAATACATCAATGTCCCCTTATCAATGGATTCTCTCAAGTGTTCAACCTCAACACATTTATTCACGCTTTTTAGTTTGCATTCTAGTACCTTGATTCCCATTTTCATTATCAGTGGGTGATCTCGCATCTGTTAACAGTATACATCAATGACCAGTAATCAGATGATGGACTACTATGTTCAACCTGGACACCTCTATTCACATAGTAGGACATGTACTCATAGCGGTTTGTGTAGAAGAACTTCCAAAATGGTGGAATCTTATATATGCTACCTCCTTGATCATGCCAGTGTTCATGAGATTTTAACTCTCGTGACTTGATTCTAGTATATGTCAGATATTTCCAACCATTTTGGAGATCTTGATCCATTATATATCTTCAACCTACATGGATATCATCATCTTGTGTATATCTTCATCATGGATATTCTAATCTATATATATTGTATGTGGTGATGACCACACTTGTCATATTTTGTATCATGCATATTCATGGCCATTGCACTCTTATGTATCTGGGACTACTACATCTACTTGCAGTTATGTGTAGAGTTTGATTATTGTATTGTACAGATTGGATGGCTAGGTCTTCCACTGGTTCTTCATCACTCCACTTCTGGGATGGACTTATAATGTATTTCAGCCATCATATGAACCCTTTGACCTCACACATTAGGGGGCATCTATTACAGTTGATTTTACCACACATGGTGAATCACACCTTTATGGCCTTCCATGTCCCTTTGCAGACTCCTTAGACCCCATGGACCATTTTTGTACCTTTTATGTTTCCAATATCATCCCTAAAAACATGCAATAATTACCATACACAAATTTTAATCCCTTTCTCGTGTATATATGCAGGTTTGACCCTTAAAACCGCGTACATTAGGATGTGTGCAAAAGGCCAAATGATTTTGGAGTTTTCCTTGATGTGGATCCGAGTCACTTGTCTCTTGACCTTACATATGCCTTGAGATCACTCGAATTCGACCTTCCATTACCCCATTGAAGAGCTATATAAGGAACCCTTTGGATACATTTAAGGGGGAGAGGAATTAAAGAGCAATAAAACTATACTCCATTGTTTCCGTAGCTTATACTTGAGTTTGCATCCCTTCGTCCCTTGGAGCACTTTGTGTTCTTCCCAAGCTTGCCTTTTTCTTGTGAGCTTGCTATTGAGAGATGGAGGATTGAAGTGGTGGAGGCCCAAGTGCATGGGGAATTTACTTAGTGAACCTCTCACATAGAACGTACGATCGTGGGATATTAAAGAATACCCTTAATTTCCATAGATATTGACCCAAACGCTTTTTGTTGAAACCCCCTCCCAATACTTAAAACCTCCTTCCTGCCAATTTTTATACCTCAATCCTTATAAACCACCCTACCCATCCCCATCTTAAACCCCTCATCCCTTCCAATACCTGCAATATATTGGTTCAATTTTTTATAATTGTAAAACCGACAATATGAACTAATGTGATAGGATATTGTTCAACAAGTGAAGACCCCGTGCCCAAGTGGGGGACTCAGTTTCTTCGATTCGCAGACGTGCCGACAGAGGTTGTCACTATTGTAATCTTTGCTTTATATCCATAGAAATATCTTTTCGCATCCAATAATGTGTATTTAAATGAGTACTTGATCCATGGATGCTTTTAAATGCTTATATGTTAGTGATTATATATGCTAGAGTAGGTCTAACACAAGTATATATATCATGATTGTCTTGTTTGCTGAGTGTTGAGATAGCAATTTATCAATACAAGCTAGAGTTGGAAAGCTCAATGGGGATCTACATCAACCGTCCAGAATAAGGTATGAATCGAGATCCTTTAGTGTTAGATATTTGGTTTCTCTTGCATATAGGAAAGGATTGGTTTCTGGAGTCAAGCTGTTTGTTGTGGTACCCCAAGCCATAGGAATTTCTCTCCATAACATTAGTGTTCCATTCCTTCTCCACTTCAAGAAAATAATGCCCACACATAACTTTTACTGCAAATTACCTCATTTAAAAGCCTAAAAATATAAAATATAAAAATTCAAAAAGCATTGGCATCCAGACATAATGAAAGCGTCCATAAAAAAAACAAGAACATCATACTAAAAAATTGCTAAGAAGCTGAGGGAATACAATATTATGGTATGCCTATCTGAAAATTTATTGAAGGCTCATCACATAATATATCTTGTGAAGGATATGAGAGTTCCAATCTCATCACTGCCACAATTATTTCAATCCTATATACATACAAACAAAACATTCACATATTTTCAACTATCATTGGGCCATTGAACATTCACAGATTTCCAACTATCATTTGGGCGTCCGCTTCATTGCTTGGCATAGCGAAGAAATATTTTTAATATTGATGAAGATTTGTAGGAAAATTCATTCATTTCATGCGTAGAGGTGAAACATCAGGTTTTACATAGTCAATTGAGGATTGGTGTGCATCATCAAGTGGGTCTAGGGCGAGGAGAGCTCTTGATAATGAGCTTAAAAAGTCGATGGAGAAAATTATAAAGTGAGCAATCAATGGTGGAGGAGGCTCATCGTGGTCAGAATCGCACATGGGATACCATGATCTTTTCTGTGTGATGTATACCACGGTATTTTTTTGGTATTGTGTTGTGGCATCAATTGATTGCATATCGCATTTAAATAGTTAGTATCATGGATACCTTTTTTCCATTGTGATAAGGCTGTGGTCGAAATGTGATGGTCATATGCAAGGAGAAGGTTCTTTCTAAATTCCTACTGAAAAAAAATAAAAGTATGAATCCAATATCCACACTTAAAATTAAACTAACTCACATACCTCCATTTCCGATGAAGAATCTCGAGGATCCATTGACTCGTTTTTTAAGTTCTTCATATAAGATATATTGAACCCATGATATAATTTAACATCTAGCGCCTCAAGGATATCAATAGGAGGAACCTTCAAAGCTCCTACTTCAATACAAGTATCTTCCATGAGAGTTTCTTCCACTGTTTTGTTTGTGAACCCCAATTCTATTAGCAATTTACTCTCAAGGGCTCTTGATTGCATACATAAGTTTTCTCCTACTTTTGATGAATTGCAGAAAAAACAATGTGAAAAAATCGAGGATAATTGAAGTAATGGGACGATGGAACATGTTAAAAGACATCATGGAGACTCTAAAAAAGTTTCAATTGAACACAAACAAATGTAATAATGGCACCAAATTTGTTCTTTGGCTTTGGTGAGAAAATCTTAACCCTACAAAGATGATGAGATGTATTTTTACAAAATTCAACTATTTTTAGCAATATTGATATATGGATTTTTAAGAAAGGGAGACATTCGATGATAATGGTGATTTACCATAACAGTGATTTACGATAAATAAGTTTTTAAATTAATAAAATTATTAATTTTGCAATATTTTTTTCTTTCTGTAATATTCTTTCTGTAAACAGATAATTGATATATGTACTTTTACTAACATCTGATAAAATATGGATCATATCAATATAGTGTGGATAGTTATTAAAACCTCTTAGGCACACAATTTTTCGAGAAAAAAGGCAATTGATTTGTGATTAGAAATCTGTAATTGTGTGATGTAAATGTTTTACTATATTTTTGTTTTATATTTTATACATATTTGGGTCTGATGTTGATTTAAGATTTATTTTTTAAATATTCTTAATTATACAGAAATAAAATTTGAAATATACTATTTAAGTTTTTATCTTTTTAACACTTGATAAACCAAAATATTTTATTGATAAACCAAATTGTTGCATGATTCACAGAAAGGATTTTAATACCTCTCAACTCTATCTTAATGACAAATTTGATCTTGGTGTGAATTTAACTCTATCTTGATGTTGAGTTTGATATGGGTGTGAATTGATTGAAAGTAAATGTTTTTCTGTTTATTTCATGCCATTAAATAAATAAAGTTACTTCTGCTATATAGATAGAGTACATAGTATTAAAAAATTATTTTTTTCGATTCAGCTGACATTATTTCTTTCTCTGAATGAAGAGAAGAGAAGGGATGTTGTACATTTATATGGTAAATAACTAACACATCCACAAGTAAAGTGGCTGGTGAAAGTCAATTTTAATCAAGATGCATTTAATCGTATCAAGATAAGATGACCATGACATGAATCTTGATTGTACACTTGTTTATTAATAATTGGTCTTCAATGACTTTAATTGAAATCCTTAATGAAATCTTGTGATTAATATTTGGTTGTGGTTTATCAAATTTCCTAGTAACAGGCCAATCATTGTAAATTTTGTATCTTTTTGCTAATTTTTTATTTTTAATGAATTCCTAATTTAAAAATTATAAAAATATGTATTTCAATTTACAACAATTTTACTATTTTAATTTCCTCTACATCCATATATGTGTAAATATGTATTCAACTAGCATGATTGCTTTCTCTAAATGAAGCGAAGGTAAATGATGTTGTATTTTTTTATTGTAAATAATTAGTATGGTTACTCATATATATACTAAGACATGAATAAAAAATACTTATAAACTAATGCATATTGCAGTTTATGCTGGGTACAATCAAATACTAGGGGCCAAATTATCTACGTGATTTCCTAACGGTCCATCCAACTGAAAATCAAATGGATGGGTAGGGTTGGAGTTAAAGAAATCTCAATCTGAAGGATTCCTGTCAGCCGGTAATGGTATTCACCATAGGAAGAGATGGTAGCTTTAGTAGCACCAGTGGAAAAGAAAGCACCAATAGCAATTTTACCACCTATTGAAGCAACACCAAGTCTAAACAAAGAACCAGCATTAGTTTGGATTTTGTTTGACATAGTTCTGGTAAAGTTTTCCTTTAACTGGTTTCCATTTTCAATTTGCCATTTATTGAAATTATAGCTTCAACCTACTTTTAGATTAACTACAACCAACCTCCTTATAGAAATGGAAGAACTATGACAACTTTAACATTCACCAAATATATCAATACACATATCATTAGAGGAAATTTGGGGTCTAAAATGGGCCTTATAAGAAAACGTGCCAAACTAAGTTTTTGTGAGTTGGAATTCAAGAACCAATATAATTTCAATAAAATAAGTCAACCATAATGGTTGAATTGACATATTTGTCATTAAAAAAAACTACACTTTTTGTTCGTATTTTCGACATATCTCATTGTGTTTTTACTCAAATTTCAATCGGGAGAGCTTGTTGGATGCGGAATTTGATTCCGCATCCAACGAGTACCCAGACTGCATACTTTTGATGGACCCCGCTACCCCAAAAACAAGAAATACATAAAAAAACATGATGATGACATCATCATCACGTTTTTTTAGGTATTTCTTGTGTTTGGGGTAGAGGGGTCCATAAAAAGTATGCAGTGTGGGTACTCATTGGATGTAAAATCAAATTTCGCATCCAACGAGCTCTCCCGATCAAAATTTGAGTAAAAACAAAGGGAGATATGTCGAAAATACGAACACAAAAAGTAGTTTTCTTCTTTCTTCCTCCAAAATTAATCAATATTATTTTATTATTTTAACTATTATTTTATTATTTTAACTATTATTTTATTATTTTCCTTAGGAGGCCCACTTTAGACCCCAAAATTCCTCTAATGTTTGTATGTTTTATGACACAATGCCAAGAATTAGAAGACATTGTAAGAGTGGAAAAACATGTTAAGAGTTTTTATTTAGTGTTCATATAAAATTATAGCATTTCTTAAAAGATGAGTTCTATCTAGTGCATGTAGAAAACAATGGATTACACAATGTTCATTTACCTATTGGTCTTTACAATCCTGATGTCTGCAAATGCCACCTGTTGAATATGGTGATAAAAACCTACTTGCTCCATGAGGAAAGAGGGGACATGACAACATCCTTGAGCCATGATAAAAATGGGGTGGTAAGCACCTATTCACACCATAATGGGGTATTAGGCTTGCAGATGCACGTCTAAGTTATCTTGATGGTTTAATATTTTTTGTTGTACTCGTTGTTATAAGAACCTAGCAATCTAAATAACCCAACAATATGGAAATCTGGTAAATAGGTTCAAAGAGAATACTGTGTTAATTTTATGCCAGATCCCAAACATTTTATTTGTCTGCAAGCAATGTGTTGGAGACATTTACCACCTTACACACTCATTTTGGTCAATTTTTCCTAGTTAAAACACTATCCTAAGTTTTATTGAATTAATTGACATCAGAGGAGCATTAGATGACATCAACTAGATCACACCCATGCCTACCTTCAGTCAAGGAGGCTAACTTAGCCTTCTCCTACATTCGGGGAGGCTAACTGGAGCACTCCGAGGGTGATCTGAGTGTCATTAATGCCCCATATTGATAACTGATGGTTACAATCTATTAAACAAAGCAATGAAGGTGCCTTCCTTCATTAAATTGATTATTTATTGATTATTCAATGAAATGGAGTCAACAGGGGCACCTTGAACCACTTTCGACATTCAGTTACACTTCAATTAACCTCATTGGGGTTCATTGGAGTAATTGCTGTGCTACCACTTGTTGGCTGGTTTGATGTAACATGTGTCTAACCTAATTTCAGTTATACTCAGTCATTTATTACACTTCGACTTCAGTTAGGGCTCAATTGAGTCAATTAGGGTTTTGATCAATGGTTGACTTAAGTGTTGACTGTGGCTTACATTTAGTTAAGCTAGACTCACTCATTAAATTCAAGTGACCTCCTTGGGAATTCAAATTGCTTTGTCATTCGTGCTTGCAGCATGATCTTGTATGGTATTACTCATTCTTTGTGTGAATATACAGAGTGGCTACTCATTTTTGTAGCACAATTACACCATTTTCATGCCTTCTTGTTATTAATATTTGATGAGACTTGTTTTTAGTCCCTATATTACTGTGACAGATTAATATTTTATCATATCCCATGGTGGGACGAAGCTTAGATCTCTCAAAAACAAGTTTTTTGAAATATCTTGCATGAAAATTGAGCAATAGCTCAAAAATCCAACACTGCGCAAGAAGCCAAGGCTTACCACTTAATACCCCAAGTAAAGAACTTGTTGATCAAGATTTCTTAATTGACTATGCTTGGTGTGATGAAATCCTAAAATGTGCAGGTTATCTGACCTTACATTTCCCTTTTTGTTGTGATTTTCAGGTTTTTTACAGGTGAAAACATTTTCTCTAGCAAATTCGGATGCCTTCTTCAGTAGATCTTTTGACTCCATTCAATTTCCACTCATGAAAAGGAGACATGGAGATCCAAATACATTCTAGAGGACTCTATAGGGTCACCATGGACATTGAAGAATATCCTGGTTCTGCAATAGACAAATCTAGATTCTTGAACAAGAAGGATGAAGCATTCAGATTCTTGTGCCTCTCTGTTTCCCGAGATATTCTTTTCCATCTTTCCAGATTGAAGACTCCAAAAGAAATTTGGGACAAATTGGAAACCCTGTATGGAAAGCAAGATGATTTGAGAGTTTACTAGCTCGAAAATGAATAATGATGTCTCTCCATCCTTCCAATTTCGAGACCTTAAATGACTTTTTCAAAAAGTTCAAGCACATTGTCTTATTGTTGAAGCAATGCAAAGTGGAGAAGGAGGATGATCAGATCATCCTCACCATACTCTCCAAAATTGGAGCTGATTATTCAGTTTTTGTCTCTACATTCCATGTGGGGAAGCTCACAACCCCTGGATGGAAGATGCCTACACTCAATGCCTTCATTGAGTCCCTAACAAGTGAACATGATAAGCTTGTCTAGATGAGGATCATCAGATCCTCCCATGATCAAGCCCTCCATGTCTTAGGGCCAAAAATGTCTGAAGGGTAAAGGAAAACAATAGAAGAACCCAAAAACTAAATTCGAAGCTCCTAATCCTAAAGTTGAAAACCAGCAGCATGATGAGTCTTCTAGCTTAAAGAAGAACAAAGGGAAAGGCCATAATGGAAAGGAAAAAGTCAAGTGTTCATACTGCAGGAAGGGATTCCACCCTGAACATGCCTATGTTAATAAGAAGTTTGATGAATCTACCTCTCTCCTTGAGAGAAATCACATCAATCTTCTGGAAATATTTTGGAGGAGAGATCAGCAAGATCAAGAACCATGGCATGAAAAAGGTCATGTGCTCATGGCAAGCACTTCGAAGTACAAAGCACTCTTGATTGATTCTAGAGATTCAAACCATGTGGCAGCTAAAAGAGACTCCTTTTCATGCTTGGAGACTAGAAAATCCATCCCCTTCCACATGGGAGATGACTCCACCATCATTTCAGAAGGACAAGGTATGATTGATCTTGATAATGGCTATTTTTCAAATGTTTTGTATGTACCGTCTCTGGCATCAAATATCCTTAGTGTCTATTAGATGACACATACAGGAGTTCCTAAGAGAGTATCTTTCATCCTGAATGATGTTGAGATAATGGAACTTTCATTCAGGAAACTCATTGCTAAAGGCCTTTCAAACCATCATGCAAAATCCTGTGAGTTCTCCCACTTTGTGGCAGATGCAAAGCCCACTGCACTGCTAACTCATGGAAATGAAGTTACTAGGTTGTGGCATGAAAGGTTTGGCCATATGAATTTCAAATATTTGTATAAATTACAGAAAAAATCCATGGTTGAAGGCCTCTCGGTCATCAAGGAAGCCACTAGAATTTGCAAGGGCTGTGTGGTTGGAAAACACCCTGAGCACAAGTACGATCGGGGGAAGGAAAAATGAGCTACATGCATCTTGGGGCTGATACATTCTGATATCAGTGGTCTGATTCCTGTCACATCCATGAATGGATCAAGGTATCTTCTGACTTTTATTAATTATTTTTCAAGGTACACATGGGTCTTCTTTCTCAAAAAGAAGTCTGAAGTATGTGAAAAATTCTCTGAACTGAAGGCCTTGATGGAGAATGCCTCTAGGATTAAGATCAAGATATTGAGATATGATAATGGTGGAGAGTATGTCAGTAATGATTTTTTTCACATATTATCCCAAAGTGGCATTCAATTCCAACATTAAATTCCCTACACTCCCCAGCAGAACGGTGTAACGGAAAGGAAGAATCAGTCTCTCAAGGAGATAACCACCTATATGTTGGAATCAAAGAAGTTGGCTGAAAATTTGTGGGCTTAAGACATGCATGCTGCAGCATAAATTCATAAAAAATTTCCACACTCATCTATGAAATGGAATACTCCTTTTGAATCATACTTCAGACACAAGCCGGATGTGTCGAACCTGCAACTGTTTGGGTCCATTGCATGGGCCCGAATTCCACTTGACAAAAGGAGGGCTTTGCGACCGTAAAGCATAGAATGTTTCTGTATTGGGTATTCTGATGAATCAAAAGGTTTCAAGCTTCTGGATATATAAAAAAAATATATCATCATTGAAAGGAGTTTCAATTTCGATGAGCCTCTTCAGGAGGTGGAACTAGTGAAGGAGAAAATTGCTGAATTTCCTTCCTATTCTACTGAATATTTGGATGATGAAATTGGGGGTGATGACCCTGATTTGGATATTCTGATTTCTGATATCAGTGTGCATTAAAAATCAGATTCTGAATTAGAACCTGAAGAACAAAATCATCTTCCCACATGGGCTCGATAGATACTCTCCTCTGCAAGAGATAACATTGGAAATCTGAATGATCCAAGGAGAACCCGGTCTGATTTCCAAAGAGTAGGTATTGCACTATCTTTTCCTAATAATTTGCTGTCCAAAACTTGTTATTTGATGATTATTTAAGACCCAAAATCCTACTACCATGCTCAGAAGGTTCCGATATGGCAAGTTTCCATGGATGAAGAGATGAATTATTTTCAGAAAAACACTACTTGGGAGCTAGTTTCTCTTCCGTCGGGAAGGAAATTGGTTCAATGCAAGTGGGTGTTTCAGACCAAGGTTTCTGCTGATGCAAGAACCTATAAATATAAGGCAAGTCTGGTGGCAAAATGTTTCTCTCAAGTCCAAGGTGTGGACTACCATGAGACCTTTGCACTGGTTGCAAAAATGGACTCCATCCGCCTAGTTTTGGCAATTCCAGCATCTAAGCACTGGGAAGTGCATCATATGGATGTTAAGTAATCCTTTCTGCATGGATATCTTCATCAAGAGATATAAATGAATCATCCTGAGTGCTAAATATCTGATCTATCTTTGGTTTGCAAGCTAAAGAAGTCACTATACGGGTTAAAACATGCCTCAAGAGAGTGGTATTCCAAGATGGATGCCTTCCTTCTCTCACAAAACATCCAAAGGTATAGATCAGATACAAATGTCTATATACAGTAGTCTAATGGTCATTTTATTATTATTTTTTTATATTTTTATGACTTACTGATCACAGGTAGCATAGTTGCTTCTATTTCAGCCATCAAAACTGCTCTCTACAATGCTTTTGAAATGAGCGATTTGGGGCTCTTAAAACAATTTTTGGGGCTCAAAATTGAGCAAAATAATGACGGGATAATGGTCACTCAGTCCAAATACATATCATACCTATTAATAAATTTCAACATGGATGAATGTAGTACTGCACCATTTCCTTTCCTTTCAGGGATCGGCCTTGAAGAAGGAGAAAGCACACCTCCCATGGGCTGCACTATCTATCGACAGTCGATTGGTAGCTTGTTGCACTTGACACATTCTCAGATTTATATATGTTATGCCATGAATTTTGTATCAATATACATGAAGTGGCCTCATGATATTCATTGGAATTCAGCCAAGAGGATCCTCCAGTATATTCAGGGAACACGGACCTAAGACATTCACTATGCTGCAGACTCCGAGCAAGAGCTAGTTGGATACACAGATTCCGATCAGGCAGGTGATTCTATTGATCAGTAGTCTACTTTAGGATATTTATTCATGTTTGTTGGTGTCCCCATTCTCTGGTATAGCAAAAATCAGGCTGCCATAACATTATCTTCAGTAGGGGCCGAGTATCGAGGAGCGGTGAATGCTTGCATCCAAGCAGTTTGGTTGCAAGGAACACATATTTTAATTAAATTTGTAATTATTTAGTGGATGTAGAATTTAGA
>LPNX010928962.1:0-11223 GCA_001517045.1 Pseudotsuga menziesii | reverse complement strand
AATTGAGCAATAGCTCAAAAATCCAGCACTGCACTAGAAGCCAAGGCTTACCACTTAATACCCCAAGTAAAGAACTTGTTGATCAAGCTTGCTTGGTTGACTATGCTGGGTGTGATGAAAGCCTAAAATGTGTAGGTTATCTGACCTTACATTTCCCTTTCTGTTTTGATTTTCAGGTTTTCTATTGGTGAAGCATTCGCTCCAGCAGATCTAGATGGCCTCCTTGGTAGATCGTTTGACTACATACAATTTCCACTCATGGGAAGGCGATATGGAGATTTAGCTTCCCTCCAGACGACTCTTTAGAGTCACCATGGACACTGAAGATGATCCTGGTTCAACCATAGAAAAATCAAGATTCTTGAACAAGAAGGATGAAGCCTTCAGTTTCTTGTGCCTCTCTATTTCCCGGGATCTTCTTTTGCATCTTGCAGGATTGAAGAGTCCAAAAGAAGTATGGGAAAAATTGGAAACTCTATATGGAAAGCATGATGGCTTGATAGTTTAGCAGCTCGAAAATGAATTAATGTCTCTCCAGCCCTCCAATTTCAAGACTCTGAATGACTTTTTCACAAAGTTAAAGCATACTATTTTACTCTTGAAGCAATGCAAAGTGGAGAAGGAGGATGATCAGCTCATCCTCGCCATACTCTCCAAGCTTGGGGTTGATTATTTAGTTTTTGTTTCTACATTCCGTGCGGGGAAGCTCGCAACCCCTGGATGGAATATGCCTACACTCAATGCCTTCATTGAGTCCCTAACAAGTGAACATGACAAGCTTGTCCAGATGGGGATCATCAGATCTTCCCGTGATCAATCCCTCCATGTCTTGGGTCCCAAAGATCTTAAGGGTAAAGAAAAGCAGCAGAAGAACCCAAAAACTAAATTTGATGCTCCTAAACCTAGAGTTGAAAATCAGCAGCATGATGAGTCTTCCGGCTCAAGGAAGAACAAAGGAAAAGGGCACCATGGAAAGGAAAAAGTAAGGTGTTCTTATTGAGGCAAGGGCTTCCACCCTGAACATGCCTACATGAAGAAGAATATTGATGAAGCAACCTCTCTCCTTGAGAGAAATCACATCAATCTTTCGGAGAGATTTTGGAGGAGAGATCAGTAAGATCGGGAACCACGGCATGAAAAAGGTCATGCCCTCATGGAAAGCAGTTCGAAGTCCAAAGCACTCTTGATTGATTCTGGAGCTTCAAACCACATGATGGCTAAAAGAGACTCCTTTTCATCCTTGGATACTAGCAAATCCATCCCCATCCACATGGGAGATGACTCCACCATCATTTCAGAAGGACAAGGTATCGAGTCACTAGTTGACAATGCTTCCAATGCCTTATCAGGTGAGTCTTCATCTGTCTTTCGATACCTTATCGGATCCATATTTATTTGTCTTCCAATGCCATATCAGATCCATATCCCTCTATATTCCGATGCATCGGCTCGATCTTCCTCTATCTTCTGACGCATCGGCTGGTTGATCTTCTATTCTTTTCCTACGCTTCGGTAGGTCTATCTTCATTTCCCTTCTGACGCTTCGGCTCGATCTTCCACTGTCTTTCGAGAGACATCGGAAAAAAATTTCCCATATTTCCTATACTTAGAAAAATTTGAAAATTTTTCTTCTCATCTTCCTTCCTCCACTGCGTCGGCTCCCTTCCGGTGAGCCTTGCCGACACCTTGGCTCCGCTTCAACAAACGTCTTCCAATAATTTTAACACTTTGAAAAATTTTCAAAATTTTTCTCTCCTATTTCCTTGTCAGCTGTGTCTCATCTCACCCCNCCTTGGCTCCGCTTCAACAAACGTCTTCCAATAATTTTAACACTTTGAAAAATTTTCAAAATTTTTCTCTCCTATTTCCTTGTCAGCTGTGTCTCATCTCCCCCCAGCCGATACCTTTAGCTACTCCCAGCCGATCCCTTCGGTTCCCTTTATATTTTCTCCTCTAGCGTCATCAGTATCCCTTCAGCTAACTAAGCTAACGTATCGGATAGCTTCAGCAAATGTCTTCCGACAATTTTTGACACTTAGACAATTTTTTGAAATTTCTTCCTCGGTGGGGTTCTTTATCGGATGGACTCAGCTTTTCATTCGACATATCGGATGAGCTTCATCCTAAGTCATCCAATGTATCAGATGGACTTCAGCCTAAGTCATCCGACATTTTCCATACTTAGAAATTTTTTTGAAATTTTCTTGTCTTTCTCATTTTTCCTTAGTTGGGCAGAGGGTAACCTTGCCTCTGTCACTGATTATTCATGGCCCATTGAGGCCCATGCTGCAACTTGTGCTCTGATACCACATTGTAACATCCCCGACCCTCTGACTGGCGAAGAGGACGCTACCCATTACTGCTATCTACCCGGGCATTTAGCCACAGAAAACGTAAAATAAAATGCATTGAACCAAGATACACAGATGCCTAAGAATTAACATTCAGTAGAAGCAATTACATTTAATTCAAGCATTCAGCACATTTTAGTATGTTCATAATAATTCACATAAACAATACAGTCGCATTAGTAATCACACAACAATACTTGTCTTTCAACCATAGGCCAGTGTGCTCCTTAATTTCTCAGCAACACTGCCACCGTCGAGCTGGGCATGATTTCCTCAAGGAAAAGGAAAACAAGCAGACTCACACATAGCCAAAGATATGTCAAACTTAGTCAAGCCAAATCCATGTTTGGGTTTATCAGATTATCAGGAGATGGAAGCATTGTCTGCTGAGCTAGTGGGCTCATTGAAGAGCTAAGGATGCCTACACCAGAACTATCTTGACTCCTAAGACATCCACACACACCCAACACAAGGAATCATTCCCTTCTCTACTGCACAGTCCCTCGGGCCATGAATTCCCTTCCAGTGCTATTTAGGGGGTGTAGAGAAGAGAGCCAACCCTCTAGTTTTTTCTATGAGGCTCCTACAAAACACTAGGCTTGTCAAGCAAACTCCTTCCCACTCCTACATAGTCCAAATACCAATTGCACACACAGTAATATCCACCATTCTTGGGTTTAGGAAAACAATTCAACCACAAAATTAGTTTCCAAGGAGAGTAAGAACAACCCACTATAGCAAATCGTATCCCAGGGACGTTTTAGCCCTAATGTGGCCAAAAACGAATTCCATATGCCACAATTGCTGTGTTGAGAACACAAAACGATTTTCATCTTGATAAACATTGGGGAAATGCAATAGAACATTGCGAAAAGGAACCCAACCACATATCATCACCAAAAACGAATCCACAGCTCAGGAGAACGAGGAAATGACTACACCGAGTTCCCAGCCACTTAAGAGAGCCCCAGCGGTGGTGAATGATAATGATAGAAATGCCCAGGTGTCCAATCGTGAAGGAAAAACACTCAGCTAGCAAAAACATGGAGGTAAGAACAGCTCCCAAGCTTCCCTGTGTGAGCCAATAAAATGAAGAACGTCCATGTAGGAGCAAATGGCATGCATTTTTGGGTGATTACTTGCCCCAAAATTCAAAATTGATTTTCCCCAAATTCGAAATTGCTGCCCATACTCTTCCCATCCCCATGCAATAACTAACTCAACCACATTCTAGCAAAATTTATTGATTGGGGAAAAGACAAAATGGGTAGTTCACTAATTGATGGGTTCTCCCTTTGACATTTGGCTTTTCCCCATTGGCCCAAAGGTTTAAATATTTTCCCTCCCTATTCTTTAGGAAAATCATGCCCCCATCTCATTACTTGTTGCATAGACATAGCTGGTTGGGGTTTTTAATTAAGAAGCATATTTACATGATGCCAAAAATTATAATGTGCCAGCTAGCATGAAATATACCTTCGGCAACAATTTTAATTTCCAGAACATAAAACAATAAATCAATGGTGGGGATTTTTCCTTTAGCTCCACACCACGATTAGTTACAATATATACATCATATACATTAACGTAACGGGGTCAAAACCGGGGTGTTACATCGATGTATGACCAAATTATGAATTGAGACCGGAATTTGGAAGGCGATGGTGGATGGAATTCTTGGCTCTCCATGATCAAAATCGAATGTGATCAATCTGGAATCGGAGGGATCCACGACACCAATTGCGGATAATAATGCTTACCGCTATGGCAGGCACGTTTTGAGCACCAAGAGAGCGGACATGGTTGTAGGTGACTGAGCTAAGTCGTCAACGATGTTATAATTCAAGGCATCTCTAGTAGTGGCATTATTGGCGATGTGCCGTATGGGAAACCATGGACCTCTAGCCGCCCCATCAGTGGGGGGTGGGGGCATGTGGAGAGGCATGTTGGAAGTTCCGAAGGTGAACGTCGCTGATGGTTCAGCGGTTTCCATGGTGGATCCGTACTGGCTATGTCTAGTCTAGAGGTTCACCTCTTCAGTTGACATTGTCATAAGGTGATGGATTCCATTCTCCGTGGGTGGAGCCGCGGCGGGTGCCTCAGGAGCAGGTGGGGGCAGGGGTGCGGTTGCAACCATTCCTTAGAGTGGTAGCGGGGGTTTTGGAGCACCATAGGTGGAGGGCCTGGTGGTGTCGGGCTGGGTTGAGCCTGTGCTACCGCATTAGTGCCCCGTTGAGCTTCATTCTGGATAAATTGGTTAGAGGGGTCCATATACGGGAATTCCTGGGTGTAGTGACCATAGATGTTGCATAATTTACACGAATGATTAGGCTGTAATGGAGAGGTTCATCTTGGTCAATTAGGCTATTGGGGGTTTTGTGTCAGCAGGTTAGCGTCATTATTGTTAGGAGGATTAGGTTGTTTGTCGCCTCCTTATGGTTGGTTGTTACCTAGGTTTCTTTCTCATTTTTTCTTACCCTTCCCTTGTGGGTTATTGGGGGAGGGTTGGTTGGGAAGATTCTGTTGAGAAAAAAATTGTCCTAAGGAGGTCAAAGGAGATGGGGTAGGGGCCGAAGCGGCTTGCATAGGTGGTGTATAGTATGTTGGAGGAGCTAGAGGGGCTATGAATCCGATCGTTGGTCCTGAATATGGTTGTGCTAGCCAGGTCGACGCATGGGCATGCTGACTTGGTGTGGGTTGTGCATAGGAGGTTGTGGCTCTGAAATGAGCCATCATCCTTGATTAATCAGATATCTGGTTTGGTTGTGCACCACTAGTGGTGTTTCTTGGGTGTAGTGGCATCATAGGGAATGCCACATAGTACTGTGGGTGTTGGGAGACAGAACTGATGACACCGTCTGCAGTGTGGGATGCCCTCGGTGCATCACGGTGAGAGGTGTCGGCATGCGAAGCATCTAGTATGATGGTGTAAAGGTACCCAGACTGGGCGTAAATCAAATAAAACTGTTTTGCCTTTAAGATGGCCTCTTCCTCATATTGGGGACATTCAGAGGCGACGTCCTTGGCTATGGGCGGTAACAAGGTTTTCGGGGACCAATCAAAGAATATCCTATCATCAAGTTGGATCTTGCATAGGCTACATCGTCACCACCATTCATGGATGCGGTCGGTGATGTGAGTAGCGGTATTATGACAGCAAGATAATAATATTTCCACACCTTCATTGTATCTAATAGGAAGTTGGAAATATTGAAGGAACATGAAAGCCAGTCAGTTGAAATAAGGGTAAGAGGCTTGAGGGAGTTCGACATACCACTTTGTTGCAACACCTATGAGTGTGTGTAGGAATAATCTCTGTCTGATCGAGTCGTCTAAAATGTTGTTTAACGAGCAGCATAAATGAAACAACATAATAGGGTCTTGGGAGTCTTCCCCTGCGTTTCGTTCGAAATTTGGAATGTCTGACGGAAGTTTGGCCAGCATGGGATGTCAGTGACATTGATATAGCTAAGTCTAGTAAATTAAGATGAGCCATAAATGGTAGGCTCGATCCGAGGTTGGTTCAGGATGGACCAACGATAGCACCAGGGTTTGTAGGAGCGTGATGTCCATGCATGGCTGGGGGGACTTAAGGTTGACTTCCTGCAATGGGGATAGTTGCGACAATGATGGAAGGGCCACAACCCCAGGTATGTATGATGGTACAGTTTGAATTATGAGGGATATTGTAGGGCCACCACTAATGGGTGGTGTACTTACAGAAACATGCGTAGTAGTGATGGGACCACTGGAAGGGATGTTGGTGATGATGTGAGGCAGATACATGGGTTAGATACCAACCGTCCCTTCGAAGAAGGGATCGAGATTTGCGCTAGCCATGGGGATAAATGGTGCAGTGGACAGGTTGGGCTTGGATTGATAGGAATTTGAGTTGGAATTAGAGGTTGTGTGGCCTTATGAAGGTGAGGAAGGTTTTCGAGGAGGGCCTCGACGATGGCGGTATAAAGATCCAAACTCAGGGGGGTGCCCCCTAAGTCGTGAGGAAGAACGTGGTGGATCAATAGTTTCTTATGCTAGTAATTGGTAATGAAATTTGGACCCCAATTTAAACGAATTCCTATTGGTTCATAGGTATTCACTCGGCAACCAAGGCTTCCGAAAGAGAGTGCTTGGATTTTTCCTCACAAAGGTGTATCTAGTCAATCGAAAGGGGTCATTTCCCGTTTCTCTTAGAAATTCCTCTCATTGGCTAGCTACTTTGGATTTCCTATGGTACTTCTCACAATGACCTTTAGGGAAAATCCCAAGTACTTCCCATGGTTGAGTCGGTTGAGACTTATGTCCCAAACCGAAAAATTATTATGTAAGTTGGTTAATTTTATGGTTCTCTCGGAGTCATGAATCAAGTTTTGTTGGATTATTTGGTGTGAATGTGTGCACTTTGTGTATGAATTTGTGATTTTTACTTTCAATTATGCAATAAGAAAATAACACTGATTTCCCTGTAAGAAACTTGCAAAGGGCTTGTCCCAAAAGAGGGTTGAAAGGTAAAAATAAATCTAGATAAAATGCAAGACAAACTGTAATAATGTGTAATCTGGCTGTAAATTTTGTGAATCAATAGTGTGACTACCCCACCTTTGTATTCTTAAAATCCAATAGGGATTGTTGGGCTCTCATTAAAGTGGAAACAAGTCCACCCATAGATCCACAAGTCACACCCCAAATGCCCGATGCTCAACAAAGAGGACACGAACGTCGTGAGACCCCCAATGGTCTCCACTCCCGGTAGATTCGAAGGTCACTTGTTTTTAATGGAAATGAACAATAAAAAAATGGATTCCTATTACTATGCTTACTCAACCCCCCATCTTATCTCAGAAGACCCTGAAGGGTGATGACTGAGTAGAGGAGGAAGGGCTGAAAAAGAATGTTAATTTCTAGCTTTTAATAATGAAATACAGAATAAAATTGCAGAAAACTAGCACAAAAATAGACAGATTGCATGTAACAATCAAATAGTGGCTAATAGGCCATTTCAAGCAGTCAAAACAAATGTAAAATGGCTCAGAAACAGACAAGTCACTTCTAACTGCTAGATAGCGGCGAATGGGTCGACCAAACAGGCCACACAACAGTGATTAGGCCACTTCTGCTGCAAAAAATAGTTGCAACTGTGCCTGGGAGGCAAGTCACACCTTTCACGGCTGAATTTGTGACCTGGGTCACAGGTTTCATCATGAAATCAGCGACTGGGTCATGCGTTTCAGCCCGAAAGCCATGCCAAGGTTTGAAACTAAAAAAAATAAAAAATAAAGTCGGTAGTGGCTGACAGGGGCATGCAGTGGTGTCGTGCAGACTCGAATCGACCACATGAGTGATGGCTGAGCCTCATAATAAAGAAAATAGTTGCAAAACAAGAGGATAAAAAAGGATCAACCCACTGGAGTCTCCAAAACTGTAGTTGGGTTTTCACCCTGGCTATGCACAAAAGCACCTCCCTTCCATTAAAGGGATAGAAGGGTAGAGTTCAAATGGATAAAAAAAAGTTGCAAACCAATGATTAGCAATATAATAAACAATAAGAAAAAAATACTAAACTAAATAAACAAGGTGGGATAATTACACCTTCTCTTTTCTTCGAAATTGGGCCACCATTCCCTAGTTGGATGGTACTGCCTCTCCACAGGCTTGATAGTATAGAGGATGCCTAAACGTACAAGGTGGAGAGATGGTGGGGCAATGTAAATGATTGGAAAATGATGTGAGTATTGTGAGAGGAATGATTATCGTCGTACTCACGAATAATATAAAAATGGGAAAAGGAATAAGTGAATGTTGTGATGGAGACCTCCACACTATTTTCTAGTTTTTCTTGTCCTTTTCTCTCTTTTAGGGTTTTGGAACCCTATTTAGGGTTTTTAGCCCTTTTTGGGGGGTTTTAAACTTTCTTGTGGGTCTTTAGCTCTTTTTTAGGTTTTTAAGCCCTTTTTGGGTTTTTAGGCCCTTTTTAATATTTTTTGAGCTTTTCAAGAGAGCATAAGGTTAAAACATAGTTGTGGAGGTAAAAAATCAGGGGAAAATGATAGGAAACAGATGTATGTATATGGTTTAGTCCATGTAGACCTAGTTGACCAATTTTTTATGTTAACACTCCCATAATTTTGTAGAGCTAGTTTAAAGCATAATTTTCATCTCTTTCAACTTTAACACTCCCAAATGTCCATGTGTTAAATTTGAAAAGCATACAAAGACAATAAATAACAACAGTAGTAAATCTAACTCAAAGTACAAAGAAAACAAATAACATAAACCACTAGGAGAGTTGAAACCTTCCTTATACTAAGGATTTTTTTTTAGATCAGATCTTAGCTATTAAGAGACAAGTCACTACATGAAAAAGGGACATACCTAAAAGAGAGAGAATAAATTCAATTACTGTAGTTTTACTCAACTATCGTAGCAATTAAGGTAACCTAATCGACAAGTAAGGAAACACCAATTACTGGAGTAGCAGACCAAAAACAAGAGTCCCTAAAATATCAAGTAATGATGACATTCCACACACAAACCAGATCTTAGTTTGTATCCCATACAAATACCATGGATTTCTTAAGTAAGTTGTGAGTTGTTTAGGGCTGCTAGAAGAAACCATAACCTTGTTTGAGTGGACTAAGATCTCCACTACACCGTTTAAGTGTTTGGGTTTGCTTGAAGTGAACCATAAGGAAACCCCAATTGCTGGAGTAGCAAACCAAGAAACAACAGTCCATAAAATATCGGGTAATGATGACATTCCACACACAAACCAGATCTCAGTTTGTATCCCATACAAATCCCATGGATTTCTTAGAGCTTAGCACACTCAAATAGTGCAACAGAGATATTAATCCACTCAATTTTGAACTGTGACCTCCTAAGATGGGTTGTGACCTTCTTTGTGCTTCCTAATATGAATAGTGACCTTCTTCAGTATGCTTGAACTGAACCGTGACCTTCTTGGGGCTTCTTGGACTAAACCATGACCTATCTAAACTTGCTTGAGTAGCTTATGAGTTGTTTGGGGCTACTAGAAAGTCACGCCCATAACAAACATAGCAAAAGGGTTAAGGTACCACACTATGATGGGGTGCTAGCATAAGGATCAATAAACAGTCAACATAAGATCACATGTCAACAAGAGGGGTTATGACAAAGTGGGAAAATAGCCCCTACACCAACAAGACCAAGGTGTGTCAATCAAACTGGAAGAATAACCATTTCACCCATAGGACCAAGGTGTACCATCAAGGTGGGGAACCAACGCTTTTACCCACAAGACCAAGGTGTCAGACTGTTATATTCTCTCTCAAGGTATATAGTCCATAAGTGTTCCATACCACAACAATATGTTTTATCATCACCATATAAGGAAGGTCCATACCACAATAATGAGTTTTATCATCACCATTTGGGAGTTCCCATCAACCCTTCCCTATTCTAATTTCTCAAATCAAATACTGAGATTCACCAATCAAAGCATAAATACTTAAATGCAATCCATTAAGAGAATGAAACCCAGATTAACTAGAACAAATTGTTTTGCATAAAACCTATTCTATAATCAAGCTATCTACCAGATGACATACATGCCATTCCCTGCAGGGATCCAATTGTTTTGCATAAAACCTACTCTACAATCCAGGTATGTACCAGATGACATACATGCCATTCCCTGCAGGAAATTAAATTTTTTATGTAAGAATGAATTAAAAAAAAGTAGCATAACTTCCTAAGAAAGCACAAACACACAAAATTGCTTCTACATTGTTGACCTCATTAATATGAAGAGAGTAAAATAAAATATACGATTAACGCACTTCATACTATAATGTAACTGTACATTACTACACAACCAAGTCTAGATATCAATGTGACTAGTTGAAAGTATTCTGCATAATGTATTTCTTCTTACTAAAACTACAGGCTAATTAATGCAAACCCATAACTATCCTTAAAGTGCAATTCACCTTTCCACGGACAGTGTAACAAATATGCAAGTTTATATTATGCAAATAATTTTATCTTGACATGAAACCCATTCTCATGGTTGTAGGACAAACTCAAAAGTGTCTGCCTCTTCAATCATAGAAACAAGTTTTTCCTTCTTTATTTGAAGATCTTGTCTTTATTTCCATAGTGAACTCATAATTATGGAATACATTGATTTCTTCAGTTGAATTTAAAATTACCGCACTCGCATCTGCTACTATGAGGTGGCTACTATGTTTCAACCCACCATAACATATGCCACTCTAAATGCCCCAAAATACACAAAGTCATCCAAAATATAGTATAGTTGTCTAATCTCAAATAATAATATTTCCAGCATCTGTTTCAACATCACTCAATATTCAAATTGTTTTATAAACCAAGTTTTGTATGTCACCATACTTTGAAATTACAAAATGCTTCTAGCATACCTTTAAGTGCATTCACATCAAGGTAACATGTAAATTCGGAGTAGGATAAATTTAGCATAGTCACTCGATGTTCTTGGATATCATTATAAATTTCCATACAATAACCTCATTAATGGCACAAAGAAGACTTACCTTACAAAAGAATTCATGTAGCATACATAGGGTGCCTCCCCACATGACTTGGAACTTCTCTCCAGCTGACTACTTGAGCAATATCAAGTAGTAACATTTTACCAAGGATTATTTCTAATGTAGAAGTAATAGAATCCCAAGCACCAATAGTGCTAGCACAACCAACAAAAAATTTAAATTGATTCATTATCGCATTTTATACAATATATATAATGATAAAATATTAGGCATTCTTCCTGGAAATCCTTCCCTCTATGGTCTTTTAGATTCTTCCATTAAGTGTGTATGAAACAAAAATTAGCAGTTCCTTCCATTAT
>LPNX010928947.1:214711-232259 GCA_001517045.1 Pseudotsuga menziesii | reverse complement strand
AGCCCCTACACTGGGGGTGAACCACGTTATATTGGTGTTGTGGTTTTGTTGTGTTGTTCCTGTTTTTGCTATTTCCATGCATTAACCGAATATATCTGATATTATAGGATCTCTGTTATTACTAAACTGCGCTGTGAATTCCCTGTAGTGGGTTATGCAAGCTAGTTTGTGTATTATGTTGTGAAATATATATGAATGAATGATAAGTTAATCAGAAGTTGATTAGTAATTATTTAGAAAGGCTAAGGTACAGTAATACCCCTCTCTGCATGCAGAAACCTGATTCTGCGGCACCCCATTGCTGTTTCGGGTGAGACTGCAACCTGCGCGCAGGTTGTTGCCGAAAGGGCCAACACAGTGGGTCTTTTGTTGGTGCGACGTGAAAAGCATTAACCTGGGTCTGCCCAAGTGCCAACAAATTGTTATTTTCAAGCGTTGCTTATGAAGATACACATGTCGCTTTGTTAACCATTCATGGCACACATATTTATCTAAATCCATAATCTATGGCAAGGTTTCTATGCATTATCATCTTTCTAACAAACCGTAGATTTTAGTTTTCCCTTGAAGGCCTTACCTTGTATTTATGACATATACACCTCCACCTGCAATTCTTAGTAATAATATAACTTGTGATCGACAATGCATTAATTACTTATAAAACCTGTATGGTCTCAATAGAGAACTCCAACTATCATTCTGAATATATATACTCACTTCTTTAACCGTATTTCGACACACATTTAATTGCGACTAACATATTGTACGTCAATCCCCAAAAAGGGTGTTGGGCATTAAGAAAGGGCTTGTTTTGACATAAGTCCATTGTACTAAAGGCGGGCATTTCAGTCATCCCATATTTTGTAATATCACATTTCGAAACAAATTTGATCATTTGCTCTACTTTACCCACTGTTAGATTATCTAACCTATTATGAATATCAAAACATTCATTTGGGATCCTTCAACTATTAGCACCAATGTATTAGCTATAACATTAGTTTAAAACATTTGGAGCACATAATATCAAGTCCATGAGATAAATTGCATCAAGAACACAATACATAAAACACGTAAGATAAATTGCATCAAGATCACATAAGATAACCACATAAAAGCATGTAAGATAAATCACATCAATAACACATAAGGGAGATACCAATGTACGTGGTTGACCCAATCCATGGGCTACGTCCACCAAACCGTTATCTCATGTAATATTCATCCTCATAAAAGATTACAATCTGCAACCTCATGGTTGTTATTCTTGTAGACTTAAATCTCCAAGAGTAGTTCTAAACTATTGCTAAAACTTAAGAACACTTGTTTAGGTAATCTCCTTAAATCAAAAGGATCATTCACCTATTCTTTGTACCATAGTGAAGTATCTTCACTCAACCCTAGTAGAATACCTTCACGTAGGTTATCTTTTTATCTATTTACCATACCTTTGAGATACTTTGAAGGGGGGTGATTATAGGTAAGTACGGATATTTGCTTATTCTAGATATCAAAACCCTTACACCATACCGTGTATAGCATATTTATGTATATCCATACAAGGCATGGAGATACAAAAGAACCATAGAACCCTTGAATTCATGTTTCGATCTATTTAATAATAGATTCTACAAAGGATTCACACAATGCTTACAACACAACCAAGATATATTAATTCAAAGAATAGGTGGTATTTTATGGATTGATGGGAACAAATAATGTTCCCCAATACTGATATTTAACTTTGTTTTGTCTAGTACCTATAAGTTAGGAGGGTAACCAATTATTTTGAAAATATAGATGTGAAGGCTTCCTTAGTTACCTCCTTGACGTCAGTTCAATCACCAAAGGTAACATCACAACAAACCTGAATGACACAAAAAGAAAACGGCTCTGCACATTTGATCTCAAAACATGTACAGGCTGATCATAGTTGATAGGGAGCAAGGTTTTACCCAAAAAAATGCTTGTCTCCTTAGTTGGGTTGTAATTCCTAACAATTTACAAAAATGCAAATAAAATGTCTCTCAAATCTGAATGACACAAAAGAAGACAGTTCTGCACAGTTGAACTCAAACCATGCACAGGCTGATCACAGTTCTTAGAGAGCAAGGTTTTACCCCAAAGATGTTTTTCTCCTTAGTTGGGTTGTAATTCCTAAGAATTTACAAAAATGTAAATAAAGTGTCTCTCAAATCTGAATGACACAAAAGAAGACGACAAATTCAAATTAAGTGTCTCTCAAATCTGAATGACACAAAATAAGACAGCTCTGCGCATTTCAACTCAAAACATGTACAGGCTTATCGCAGTTGTTAGAGAGAAAGGTTTTACCCCAAAGAAGTCTGTCTCCTTAATCGTTATTTTCATATCTAAGATCACATGTAGAGGGTGGATGCTTTACTACATAAAATCAGGTTAAAAGATACACCCAACACTATGGCAGACTACCACTTCAACGCGTAGAGGGTATATGTTTGTTATACAAGCTTTCAGGATTCAAAACAACGCCCATCTTTGGAAGACTAAAGGGTATACGTCTTATATACAAGAAAATATACATAAAACTTAATGACATTGGAACCATAAAAAGATAGAACCCAAGCATAATTGACCACAGGATTGGACTAAGCGAAAAAGCTTCCAGACCTTACCCAGTGCCATGGTGCAACTCTAGCCGAGGCAATCCAACATAGAAAGCACACCCTCCTCTCCATCCATCCCCCTACATGTATATATGTATATATATATATATAACTCATTTAATAGGTAACAACATGCTCTTCCTATCATCCCAGCCAGATTCCTAAACATAGGGTTTACGTTAAGACTGATGGGGAGGATTTTACGCTATCAGTTCCATTAATTTGGTGACTGTTTTATGTGCTAAGACAGTGGCATGACTATCATGTTCAGTAATTATTTAATTTCCCCATCCAATCTGAACTCCTCCTTTTTATTTTGCAGATGTAATCAATGATGTTGGAACAAATGAACGCTGAGATGCGTATGAGTCAAACCAAAAATATATGGACTGAGGGTTCCAAATGGTAAACGTATATAGCCAAAAAAGTGCCAAAATACAGAGTCAAGGATGAAGAATATGAGTCTACCACTACTGTGTTGTGCATGTGTCCTAGAAGGCTTTGATTGGATTGAGAAGATGCATTTTCGGTATATAGGGTTTCCAACATTATACCCTAAGCTCTGTGTCACCCAGTAGGAGAAGAGAACATGGCGACCACCAAACGATTCCTAGTTTTAGTGAGATATTTTCCCCCCCTTCCCAATAATATTTAAATCGACATATTTCTGAGAGGCAGCCTCTTCTCACGGTACCGAAACTTGAAGCTTTTGTATAGTAAGAACCCAAGCCAGAAACCAAGTTGACTAAAGTATCAAAACTCCTTGATATGATAAAAAAAATACATCTTTGCTTAGATTCTTAGACAAGGTATCCAGGATTCACTTGGGCTCAACCACACTCAGTAGCTAGGATCAATCTAACCCTTGGCACCAATGAAGATTTTGGGGGCGGTAGGAGAGAAACCTGAGTTTTTTCTTCCGTTATGTCTAAAAGAAAATAATCCATCATTAGACTTTATAATAGTAATGAATCATGTCTCTTTTATAAATACTTAAATCTATCATTCCTTTAGACTTAATAAGGCATTTCTTTTTATAAAGACTTAAACCTTTCATTCTTTTAGACTTAATAGTCCATGTCTTTTAATAAATACTTAAATCTATCATTTCTTTACATTTAATAGTGCATGTCTTTTTATAAAGACTTAAATATATCATTCTTTTCGTATTAACTTATGTATGTCGAGTATAAGTCTCTCTCGCTCTCTCTTTATATATATAAATTTTATCAAACAAGGTATGTTAATGGTGCTATCGCTCTTTAATGCAACTATGAACTATATTCCCTTGGCGATTATCTCCCTAGGTTGATTTTCTCCTCGTTTTAACTTTTTCAACTTTAACTATGCTGACTCAACCCTCTTACGTCAAAGTTAGAATGATGTTAATTCTCCTTCATCCCGGATCAATTGTATTTTAGAGTTAAGTGACTAAGCTTAACATCTTTTGTCGAAGTGGGAATCCCCATAGGGAAAGCCTTAACCTTAATACTACCATGATCCAGAGGATAAGTAGGACCATGGTATCCATTATGGATCTTTTTAATCGTCTTTTTTTTTATCTCTTGTGGTTAAGTTATGTCATTGTCTTTATGCCTCCTAAGTTTTTCACTTAGGTAATCAACTCATATAGGCTACACGGTTTTGCTGCTGGTGGGGCCTTGGCCTTGAGCTCCTCACCAGAATTAAGTACAATACACATTTGTAATCATGATAATTAAGGCTAGGTAAGAGGGATATTACATCCTTCCCCCCTTAAGATAACACCATCCTTGGTGTTCCAACATTTTCTTTGATCAAATTTTCTTCTTCTATTTTTTCATCTTTTCTTCTTTTCATCTCTTCGTTCTGAACCCCCTGAGATCCTTCGGTACTTCTCAAGTCACTGTCGTTCAAGTCTTGTAGTTCCCTGCAACAAGTTCGGGTCTAGCCCAATTTTATTCAGTACATTATGTCCAAAATTATAATTCAACTTAAACATAAGCCATAGATTCTTTTGTATTGTAATAAATATGCAATTTTCTAGTTTTCATTGGTTTCATAATACCCAATCATTTTCATAATGCAATTTATTCATCAATACAACATAATTACTACCCTTTGGGCGTTGGTTTTATCTCCAACCTTTGGATAGTTATGTCATCCTTGACCTGAGGAAATCATTTATTTACATTACACATTAAGCATGTAACACTCTAATTACTTGGAATTTTGTTTTAACATGTTTTACGTTCTTTTTTTTTTCCAAACTCCCTTGAGTTCCTTTTCCATTCTCATGTGGACTTACAATAATTTCTGAGGTTACTCTCACTTTTAACCACTAGTTAAAAGTTTTCTCGTCAGTGACATGAAAACAACATCCTGTCTTCCAGATGTCCAATTTTTGCCTAGGTCTTATTCTTGCCACACCATATGCCTAACACCAATGTGCTCACGTGACAATCGCTTCCCTAACACCATTGTTCTCCTGCAGCATATATGCCTAACACCAATGTGCTCACGCGGTATTCACTTACCGAACACCATGGTGGTTCCACAACATTCAATTTTTTTTCGTTGTTCGTATTTAGTATAAATTTTAACTTTGACTATTTGTAATGCACACTCCTTGGTGCTTAGCATGACTTTACTGTCATTGTCCAGATTCATGAAACGACTACATGGTTAGTCAAAGCATCTATCGATAACCCAAAATTTCATTAATTAATCATTTAATCATCATTCATGAGTGATACAACCTTGTAAATCATCTAGAAAAATTACTCCCTACTCATTTCTGAGCAATTGAGTGCAACTTACATACGCAGGCAGATTTATATACCATAGTGCACATCGATTGCAACAGTGGTCATAATATTGGTGAAGCCTGCAATGTCAATATATAAACAACATCATCCATAGTTAATCCTTGGTTTATAAAACCTTGAAATTCGACAATTTATAACAAGTAGAACATCACCCATTATTAAACCTCGTTATTTCAGGCAGTTAATATTCTTACTAACAGTCAATTCCGACCGATAGTATTCTTAGCATGCCCTGCAATGTTAGCATATAGCATTATACAACATTCATCAATTTATTATTTTCAATATCAATATCCTGAGACATTCTTACTCACCTATATTTCGATAATTGCTCGTGAAGGAATATTCCACTTTACACCACATTCATGTGTGGCAATGCTAGGGACACGGAAAATAAGACTAGTAATCCAAAGTAAACAAGCAAACTGGTTACCATAATTTCATACCTCAACTACTTATGTCATATCTTACAACTTTTCTAGTTCATCAAAATGAGGGCCTTTATATAGGTGTACTCCTTTTGTACGACCCATAACATTAGGCAGAACACATTGTGCTATTTACCTTAGCTGTATTGTGGTCCAAGCTCATAAGCATTCTAGTTTTCTTTTTCTGGAAGAAATACTGTAAGGAATGTTGTCGTTTTGTGAAAATGTATACGAAGATCAATAATACCAATTCACATGTATAAATAGCTAAATAGTCTTTAGAAGCATAACCCAATTTCTTTCACACTAATTATTATATGTAAAGGATGCATTATAACTAACTTGAATTCTATTCCTAACTATTTTAAAATTTGAGTCCTACCTTTACTAAGCATCTATTTAGTATGCTAATGGTATTCAACACTCACAGGTTTATCAACAACTTCTGATAAAGAAGTTAATATTCAATAATAATTTATTGTTACACATAGGTTTAGAAAACATTCACTTCTCTCATCATTTACTTATTAGGTGTAATGCCTAACGATTTCCCAGGTTTTATTAGTTCATGATAGTCAGACTAAAATAACCAAACATAATCCTTCTTTATGACCTATGCATTCAGGACCCAAGGCATATGATGGTTATGTGCACACATATAGGTGAAAGAGTTTTGTCAAAACTAGTGGACCCATATCCTTGAGAACCACTATTTCCTCCTACTTTTGATCTAATGCTCAATCATTAAAATTTGTTTTGGCTATAATAAGTCATGCACATTAACCAAGTCATTCTATTACCAAACATCTATAGCAATCATAGTCATTCGACTAACATGTACCGATGCATCCATACAATTTAGTGCAATATATTTGTTCTGGGTTTACATGAAACTCCCAGTGCAAAGAGGTGTTTCATATTTAATATAATGTTAGTATTTTTAACACCACTAACATTCATTTGATGCCATTTGTATTTTTTTTAAAGTTGACAATATAATATTTGCCTTTAGCATAGCTACTATTTTATCATTACTTACCTTTGTGCTAAAACCATTTTATTATATGTTATTGTTATGCGGCTAATATTTTAGAGAGTTTTCAAGGGCAATACAGTTACTCTTAAATGATCCACTATCAAGTTCCCTTTAATAGCTATCCTAAGGGAATTTTTAGGTGAGTTATATATGCATACATATATATAATCAGATGCCTCGAAGACTTTGGAGTATACTCTCATGAGCCACTTACATTACAATAATGAACCCCAATTAGGTCTAGAAGACCTTTAATCAAATTCAATTCTCATTAGATCCTTAGGAGTCCTATATTTTAATGTTAGTGACATAACCCTTTCCCACTAGTCCTTAAAAACAATTGTTTGATAGTTTTAAAAGTTACCTATTACAATTTGTCAACCTTGCAGTTCTAAGAATCCTTTATATACCAAAGTCATTAGTAGCTGGTTCAACTATGCATGTAGGTTTCAAAGGTCACTTTTCAATAATTCAAAATTACTATTTATGACAAAGATTGATATAGTACCTTGATTGACCATGATTTTGTCTAAGAAGACTTCTATACTTCATTAAAATTTATTGGCGCGACGCAAATAGAGACGAAGCAATCGTCTTTGCCATTCATAAACCTACTCAAAAGTAATCAAGGAATTTAACAAGATACTTGTGTACTTACATCATCAGGCCTGACATTGAACTGGAAAAACTAATGAGCCATCTTCGTTTTGATTTTGAGAAAAACGTTCCACCTTCTCTTGCACAAATACAAGGTCAAAAATATCTGTGTTTGGTATATCTTAAGGTACATTTATTGCAGAAAAATGTAAACTTGTTGAATCCTATTATCAAAAGGAAAAACTCAATCATTAGTTCCAAACAAAATATGTAGGAGCGTTTTGAGCCCAAGTAGGCCCAAGTGTTTCAACTCTCGCTCTAATACCGTTTGTAAAAAGCCCCAAATCCAGATAGAAGTTTTTTTCTTTTTTCTTTTAACAAAGACAAATTAAAAATGTTGTAACAACCACACAAGAATTGTTATTTTCAAGCATTGCTTATGAAGATACAGATGTGGCATTGTTAACCATTCATGGCACACACATTTATCTAAATCCATAATCTATGGAAAGGTTTTTATGCATTATCATCTTTCTAACAAACCATAGATTTTAGTTTTCCCTTGAATGCTTTACCTTGTATTTATGACATATACACCTCCACCTGCAATTCTTAGTAATAATATAACTTGTGATCGACAATGAATTAATTACATATAAAACCTGTATGGTCTCAATAGAGAACTCCAACTATCATTCTGAATATATATACTCACTTCTTTAACCATATTTCAACACACATTTAATTGCGACTAACATATTGTACGTCAATCCCCGAAAAGGGTGTTGTGCATTAACAGGGGGCTTGTTTTGACATAAGTCCATTGCACTAAAGGTGGGCATTTCAATCATCCCATATTTTGTAATTATCACATTTTGAAACAACTTTGATCATATGATCTACTTTACCCATTGTTAGATTATCTAACCTGTTCTTAATATCAAAACATTCATTTGGGATCCTTCAACTATTAGCACCGTTGTATTAGCTATAACATTAGTTTAAAACATTTGGAGCACATAAGATCAAGTCCATGAGATAAATTGCATCAAGAACACAATACATAAAACACGTAAGATAAATTGCATCAAGATCACATAAGATAACCACATAAAAGCACGTAAGATAAATCACATCAAAAACACATAAGGGCGAGACCAATGTACGTGGTTCACCCAATCCATGGGCTATGTCCACCAAACCGTTATCTCATGTAATATTCATCCTCATAAAAGATTACAATCCGCAACCTCATGGTTGCTATTCTTGTAGACTTAAATCTCCAAGAGTAGTTCTAAACTATTGCTAAAACTTAGGAACACTTGTTTAGGTAATCTCCTTAAATCAGAAGGATCAGTCACCTATTATTTGTACCATAGTGAAGTATCTTCACTCAACCCTAGTGGAATACCTTCACGTAGGTTATCTTTTTATCTATTTACCATACCATTGAGATACTTTGAAGGGGGATGATTATAGGTAAGTACGAATATCTACTTATTCCACATATCAAGACCCTTACACCATACAGTGTATAGCATATTTATCTATATCCATACAAGGCATGGAGATACAAAAGAACAATAGAACCCTTGAACTCATGTTTCAATCCATTTAATAATGGATTCTACAAAGGATTCACACAATGTTTACAACACAACCAAGATATATTAATTCAAAGAATAGGTGGTATTTTATGGATTGATGGTAACAAATAATGTTCCCCAAAATTGATATTCAACTTTGTTTTGTCTATTACCTATAATTTAGGAGGGTAACCAATTATTTTCAAAATCTAGATATGAAGGCTTCCTTAGTTACCTCCTTGACGTCAGTTCAATCACCAAAGGTAACATCACAACAAACCTGAATGACACAAAAAGAAGACGGCTCTGCGCATTTGATCTCAAAACATGTACAGGCTGATTGCAGTTGATAGGGAGCAAGGTTTTACCCCAAAAAACGCCTATCTCCTTAGTTGGGTTGTAATTCCTAACAATTTACAAAAATGCAAATAAAATGTCTTTGAAATCTAAATGACACAAAAGAAGACGGTTCTGCGCAGTTGAACTCAAACCATGTACAGGCTAATCGCAGTTGTTAGAGAGAAAGGTTTTACCCCAAAGACGTCTGTCTCATTAGTTGGGTTGTAATTCCTAAGAATTTACAAAAATGCAAATAAAGTGTCTCTCAAATATGAATGACAGAAAAGAAGACAGCAAATGCAAATAAAGTGTCTCTCAAATCTGAATGACACAAAAGAAGACAACTCTATGCATTTGAACTCAAAACATGTACAGGCTAATCGCAGTTGTTAGAGAGCAAGGTTTTGACCCCAAAGACGTCTATCTCCTTAATTGTTATTTTCATATCTAAGATCACACGCAGAGGGTGGATTCTTTACTACATAAAATATGGTTAAAAGTTATGCCCAGCACTTTGGCAGACTACCACTTCAACGCGCAGAGGGTATACATTTGTTATACAAGCTTTTAGGATTCAAAACAATGCCCATCTTTAGCAAACTAACACATCTACGTGCAAAGGGTATACGTCTTATATACAAGAAAATATACATAAAATTTAATCACATTGGAACCATAATAAGATAGAACCCAAGCGTAATTGATTAGAAAATTGGACTTAGCAAAAGAAATTCCGGACCTTACCCAGTTCCATGGTGCAGCTCCGACCGAGGCCATCCAATGCAACAAGCGTGCCCCCCTCAATTCCATTAATTTAGTGATTTTTTTATGCTATCAATTCCATTAATTTAGTGATTTTTTTATGCACTAAGATAGTGGCGTGACTATCACGTTCAGTAATTATTTAATTCCCCCATCCAATCGGAACTCTTCCTTTTTATTTTGCAGATGTAATCAATGATGCTAGAGCAAATGAACACTGAGATGTGTATGAGTCAAACCAAAAATATATTGACTAAGGGTTCCAAATGGTAAACATATATAGCCAAAAAGGAACCAAAAGATGGAGTTAGGGATGAAGAAGATGAGTCTGGCACTATGATGTTGCGCATGCATCCTAGAAGGCTTTGATTGGATTGAGAAGATGCATTTTTCGGTATCTAGGGTTTCCAACGTTATACCCTAAGCCTTGTGTCACCTAGTGGGAGAATAGAACATGGAAAACACCAAAATATTCCCAGTTTCAGTGAGATATCCCCCCCCCCTCCCCCCTCACAATAATAACAAAATCCACATATATCTTGGAGGCAACCTCTTCTGGTGGTACCGAAACTTGAAGCTTTTGTATAGCAAGAATCCAAGCCAAAAACCAAGTTGACTAAAGTATCAAAACTGCTTGAGATGGTAAAAAAAATACATCCTTGCTTAGATGGTTAGACAAGGTAGCCATGATTCACTTGGGCTCAACCACACTCAATAGCTAGGATCAATATAACCCTTGGCACCAATGAAGACTTTGGGGGAGATAGGATAGAAACCTGATTTTTTTCTTCCGTTATGTCTAAAAGGAAATAATCCATCATTAGACTTTATAACAGTAATGAATCATGTCTTTTTTATAAATACTTAAATCTATCATTCCTTTAGACTTAATAGCGCATGTCTTTTTATAAACACTTAAACCTTTCATTATTTTAGACTTAATAGTCCATGTCTTTTAATAAATACTAAAATCTATCATTTCTTTACACTTAATAGTGCATGTCTTTTTATAAAGACTTAAATATATCATTCTTTTTGTATTAACTTATGTATGTCGAGTATAAGTATCTCTCTCTCTCTTTATATATATATAAATTTTATCAAACGAGGTATGCTAGTGGTGCTATCACTCTTTAAGGCGACTATGACCTATAGTCCCATGGCAATTAGATCCCTAGGTTGCTTTTCTCCTCGTTTTAACGTTTCCAAATTTAACTATGATGACTTGACCCTCTTATGTCAAAGTAAGAATTATGTTAATTCTCCTTCATCCTGGATCAATCATATTTTAGAGTTAAGTGACTAAGCTTAACATCTTTTGTCGAAATGGGAATCCCTATAGGGAAAGCCTTAACCTTGATACTGCCATGATCCAGAAGATAGCGTAAGACCATGGTATCCATTATGGATCTTTTTAATTGTTTTTTTTTAATCTTTTGTGGTTTAGTTATGTCATTGTCTTTATGCCTCCTAAGTTTTTCACTTAGGTAATTAACTCATATAGGCTGCATGATTTTTCTGTTGGTAGGGCCTTGGCCTTGAGCTCCTCACAAGAAGTAAGTAGAATACACATTCATAATCATGATAATTAATGCTATGTAAGAGGGATATTACATCCTTCCCCCCTTAAGATAACACCGTCCTTGGTCTTCCAGTGTTTTCTTTGATCAAATTTCCTTCTTCCATTTCGTCATATTTTCTTCTTTTCATCTCGTCATTCTGAGCCCCCTGAGATCCTTCAGTACTTCTCAAGTCACTGTCATTCAAGACCTGTAGTTCCCTACAACAAGTTCGGGTCTAGCCCAATTTTCTTAAGTACATTATGTCCAAAATTATAATTCAACTTAAACATAAGCCATAGATTCTTTTGCATTGTAACAAATCTACAATTTTCTACTTTTCATTGGTGTCATAATACCCAATCATTTTCATAATGCAATTTATTCATCAATACAACATAAATACTACCCTTTGGGGGTTGGTTTTATCTCCATCCTTTGGATAGTTATGTCATCCTCGACCTGAGGAAATCCTTTATTTACATTACACATTAAGCATGTGACAGTCTAATTACTTGGAAATTCGTTTTAACATGTTTTACGTTCATTTTTTTTTCCAAATTCCATTGAGTTCATTTTCCATTCTCATGTGGACTTACAATAATTTATGAGCTTACTCTCCCTTTTAACCACTAGTTAAACGTTTTCTCCCCAGTGACATCAAAACATCGTCCTCTCTTCCAGCTGTCTAATTTTTGCCTAGGTCTTATTCCTTCCACACCATATGACTAACACCAATGTGCTCATGCGGCAATCGCTTCCCTAACACCATTGTGCTCCTACAGCATATATTCCTAGCAGCAATGTGCTCATGCAACAATCACTTACCGAACACCATCATGCTCCCACAACATTCAAAAAAAATTCCTTGTTCATATTTAGTATAAATTATAACTTTGACTATTTGTAACGCGCACTCCTTGGTGCTTAGCATGAATTTGCTGTCATTGTATGGATTCTTGAATCGGCTACATGGTTAGTCAAAGCATCTATTGATAACCCAAAATTTCATTAATTAATCATTTAATCATCATTCATGAGTTATATAAACTTGTAAATCATCTAGAAAAATTACTCCTTACTCATTTCTGAGCAATTGAGTGTAGCTTACATACGCAGGAGGATTTATATACGGTAGTGCATGTCAATTGCAATAGTGGTCATAATATTGGTGAAGCCTACAATGTCAATATATAAACAACATCATCCACAGTTAATCCTTGGTTTATAAAACCTCAAAATTCGACAATTTATAACAAGTAGAACATCACCCATTATAAAACCTCACTATTTGAGGCAATGAATATTCTTACTAACAGTCAATTTCGACTGATAGTATTCTTATCATGCCCTGCAATGTTAGCATATAGCATTATACAACATTCATCAATTTATTATTTTCAATATCAATATCTTTAGACATTCTTACTCGCCTATATTTGGATAATTGCTAGTGAAGGAATATTCCACTTTACACCACATTCATGTGTGGCAATGCTAGGGACACGGAAAATAACATTAGTAATCCAAAGTAAACAAGCAAACTGCTTACTATAATTTCATACCTCAACTACTTATGTCATATCTTACAACTTTTCTAGTTCATCAAAATGAGAACCTTTATATAGGTGTACTCCTTCTATACAACCCGTAACATTAGGCACAACACATCGTGCTATTTACCTTAGCTGTATTGTGGTCCAAGTTCATAATCAGTCTAGTTTTCTTTTTCTTGAAGAAATAGTGTAAGGAATGTTGTCATTTCATGAAAATGTATACGAAGATCAATAATACAAATTCACATGTATAAATAGCTAAATAGTCTATATGGGCATAACCCAATTTCTTGCACACTAATAATTATATGTAAAGGATACATTATAACTAACTTGAATTCTCTTCCTAACTAATCTGAAATTCAAGTCCCGCCTTTACTAAGCATATATTTAGTATGATAATGGTATTCAACACTCACAAGTTTATCAGCAACTTCTGATAAAGAAGTTAATATTCACTAAGAATTTATTGTTACACACAGGTTTAGAAAACATTCACTTCTCTCATCTTTTACTTATTATGTGTAAAGACTAACCATTTCCTAGGTTTTATTAGTTCACGATAGTCAGACTAAAATAACCAAACATAATCCTTCCTTATGACCTATGCATTCAGGACCCAAGGCATATGATGGTTACGTGCACACATATAGGTGAAAGAGTTTTGTCAAAACTAGTGGAATCCTTGAGAACCACTATTTCCTCCTACTTTTGATCTAATGCTCAATCATTAAAAAAAAAAATGGCTATAATAATTCATGCACCTTAACCAAGTCATTCTTTTACCAAACATCTATATGCAATTGTAGTCGTTCAACTAACATGTACTGGTGCATCCATACGATTTAGTGCAATATATTTGTTCCAGGTTTAGATGAAACTCCCAATGCAAAGAGGTGTTTCATATTTAATATAATGTTAGTATTTTTAATACCACTAATATTCATTTGATGCCATTTGTATTTTTTTAAAACTTGACAATATAATATATGACTTTAGCATAGCTACTATTTTAGCATTACTTACCTTTGTGCTTAAACCATTTTACTATATGTGATAGTTTTGCGGCTAATATTTTAGAGAGATTTCAAGAGTAATACAGTTACTCCTGAACGTCAACTATCAAGTTCCCTTTAATAGCTATCTTCAAGGAATTTTTAGGTGAGTTATATATGGATACATATATATAATCAGATGCCTCTAAGACTTTGGAGTATACTCTCATGAGCCACTTACATTACAATAATGAATCCCAAATTAGGTCTAGAAGACCTTAAATCAAATTCAATTCTCATTAGATCCTTAACAGTCCTATATTTTATTGTTAGTGATGTAACCCTTTCTCACTAGTCCTTAACAATAATTGTTTGACAGTTTTCAAAGTTACCTATTACATTTGTCAGCCTTGCAATTCTAAGAATCCTTTATATACCAAAGTCATTAGTAGCGGGTTCAACTATGCATGTAGGTTTCAAAGGTCACTTTTCAATAATTGAAAATTACTATTCATGACAAGGATTGCTATAGTACCTTCATTGACCATGATTTTGTCTAAGAAGGATTCTATACTTCATTAAAATTTATTGGCGTGACTCAAATAGAGATGAAGCAATCATCTTAGCCATTCGCAAACCTATTCGGAAGTAGTCAAGGAATTTAACCAGATACATGTGTACTTACATCATCGGGCCTGACATTGAACTGTAAAAACTAATGGGCCATCTTTGTTGTGATTTTGATAAAAACGTTGCACCTTCTCTTGCACAACTACAAGGTCAAAAATATCTGCATTTGGTATATCTTAAGGTACCTTTATTGCAGAACAGTGTAAACTTGTTGACTCCTATTATAAAAAGGCAAAACTCAATCATTAGTTCCAAACAAAATATGTAGGAGAATTTTGAACCCAAATAGGCCCAAGTGTTTCAACTCTCGCTCTGATACCATCTGTAACAAGCCCCAAATCCAGATAGAATTTTTTTGCTTTTTCTTTTAACAAAGACAGATTAAAAATGTTGTAACAACCACACAAGAATTGTTATTTTCAAGCGTTGGTTATGAAGATACACATGTATCTTTGTTAACCATTCATGGCACACATATTTATCTAAATCCATAATCTATGGCAAGGTTTTTATGCATTGTCATATTTCTAACAAACCGTAGATTTTAGTTTTCCCTTGAAGGATTTACCTTCTATTTATGACATATACACCTCGACCTGCAATTCTTAGTAACAATATAACTTGTGATAAACAATGCATTAATTACATATAAAACCTATATGGTCTCAATAGAGAACTCCAACTATCATTCTGAATATATATACTCACTTCTTTAACTGTATTTCAACACACATTTAATTGTGACTAACATATTCTACATCAATCCCCGAAAAGGGTGTTGGTCATTAAGAGGGGGCTTGTTTTGACATAAGTCCATTGTATTAAAGGCAGGCATTTCAATCATCTCATATTTTGTAATTATCACATTTCGAAACAACTTTGATCATTTGATCTACTTTACCGACTGTTAGATTATCTAACTTGTTCTGAATATCAAAATATTCATTTGGAATCCTTCAACTATTAGCACCATTGTATTATCTGTAACATTAGTTTAAAACATTTGGACCACATAAGATCAAGTCCATGAGATAAATTGCATCAAGAACACAATACATAAAACACGTAAGATAAATTGCATCAAGATCACATAAGATAACCACATAAAAGCACATAAGATAAATCACATCAAGAACACATAAGGGCGAGAGCAATTTATGTGGTTCACCCAATACATGGGCTACATCCACCAAACTGTTATCTCATGTAATATTCATCCTCATAAAAGATTACAATCTGCAACCTCATGGTTGCTATTCTTGTAGACTTAAATCTCCAAGACTAGTTCTAAACTATTGCTAAAACTTAGGAACACTTGTTTAGGTAATCTCCTTACATCAAAAGGATCAGTCACCTATTCTTTGTACCATAGTGAAGTGTCTTCACTCAACCCTAGTGGAATAAATTCATGTAGGTTATCTTTTTATCTATTTACCATACCTTTGAGATACGTTGAAGGGGGGTGATTATAAGTAAGTATGAATATCTACTTATTCCACATATCAAGACCCTTACACCTTACAGTGTATAGCATATTTATCTATATCCATACAAGGCATGGAGATACAAAAGAGCCATAGAACCCTTGAATTCATGTTTCAATCTATTTAATAACGGATTCTACAAAGGATTCACACAATGCTTGCAACACAACCACGATATATTAATTCAAAGAATAAGTGGTATTTTATGGATTGATGGGAACAAATAATGTTCCCCAAAACTAATATTCAACTTTGTTTTATCTAGTAACTATAATTTAGGAGGGTAACCAATTATTTTGAAAATTTAGATGTGAAGGCTTCCTTAGTTACCTCCTTGACGTCAGTTCAATCACCAAAGGTAACATCAAGACAAACCTAAATGACACAAAAGGAAGAAGGCTCTATGCATTTGATCGCAAAACATGAACAAGTTGATCGCAGTTGATAGGGAGTAATGTTTTACCCCAAAAAATGCATGTCTCCTTAGTTGGGTTGTAATTCCTAACAATTTACAAAAATGCAAATAATATCTCTCTCAAATCTGAATGACACAAAAGAAGACGGTTCTACGTAGTTGAACTCAAACCATGTACAGGCTGATCGTAGTTATTAGAGAGCAAGGTTTTTACCCCAAAGACATATGTCTTCTTAGTTGAGTTGTAATTCCTAACAATTTACAAAAATGCAAATAAAGTGTCTCTCAAATCTGAATGACACTAAAGAAGACAGCTCTGCGCATTTGAACTCAAAACATGTACAGGCTGATCGTAGTTGTTAGAGAGCAAGGTTTTACCCCACAGACGTCTATCTCCTTAATCGTTATTTTCATATCTAAGATCACACACAGAGGGTGGACGCTTTCATCATAAAATCAGGTTAAAATATACGCCCAACACTTTGGCAGACTACCACTTCAATGCGCAGAGTGTATACGTTTGTTATACAAGCTTTCAAGATTGAAAACAACACCCATCTTTTGTAGACTAACACATCTACGCATAGAGGGTATACATCTTATATACAAGAAAATATACATAAAACTTAATCACATTAGACCATAATAAGATATAACTCAAGCGTAATTGACCACGGGATTGGACTAAGCAAAAAAAATTCCAGACCTT
>LPNX010928947.1:171852-214515 GCA_001517045.1 Pseudotsuga menziesii | reverse complement strand
TACATGTATATATATATATATATATATATATATGTATATATATATATATATATTACTCATTTAATAGGTAAGAGCATGCTCTTCCTATCATCCCGTCCAGATTCCTAAACATAGGGTTGCCGTTGCGACTGATGGGGAGGATTTTACGCTATCAATTCCATTAATTCAGTGACTATTTTATGCGCTAAGATAGTGGCATGACTATCACGTTCATTAATTATTTAAATCCCCCATCTAATCAAAACTCCTCCTTTTTATTTTGCAGATGTAATCAATGATGTTGGAAGAAATGAACGCTGAGAGGCATATGAGTCAAACCAAAAATATATTGACTAAGGGTTCCAAATGGTAAACATATATAGCCAAAAGAGTTCCAAAAGATGGAGTTAGGGATGAAGAAGATGAGTCTCTCACTACCGTGTTGTGCATGCGTCCTAGAAGGCTTTGATTGGATCGAGAATATGCATTTTCGGTATCTAGGGTTTCAAACGTTATACCCTAAGCTCTGTGTCGCCCAGTGGGAGAAAAAAACATGGTGACCACCAAAAGATTCCCAGTTTTGGTGAGATATTCCCCCCCCCCCCCCCTTCATGATAATAACGAAATCCACATATTTCCGAGAGGCAACCTCTTCTGGCGGTACCGAAACTTGAAGCTTTTGTATAGCAAGAACCCAAGCCAGAAACCAAGTTGACTAAAGTATCAAAATTCCTTGAGACGGTAAAAAAAATACATCCTCGCTTATATGCTTAGATAAGGTAGCCATGATTCACTTGGTCTCAACCACACTCAGTAGCCAGGATCAATCTAACCCTTGGCAGCAATGAAGACTTTGGGGGCGGTAGGAGAGAAACCTGAGTTTTTTCTTCCGTTATGTCTAAAAGGAAATAATCCCTCATTAGACTTTATAATAGTAATGAATCATGTCTCTTTTTATAAATACTTAAATCTATCATTCCTTTAGACTTAATAGCACATGTCTTTTTATAAAGGCTTAAACCTTTCATTCATTTAGACTTAATAGTCCATGTCTTTTAATAAATACTTAAATCTATCATTTCTTTACACTTAATAGTGCATGCCTTTTTATAAAGACTTAAATATATCATTATTTTTGTACTAACTTATGTATGTCGAGTATAAGTCTCTCTCTCTCTCTTTATATATATAAATTTTATCAAACAAGGTCTGGTACTGGTGCTATCGCTCTTTAAGGTGACTATGACCTATAGTCCCTTGTCAATTAGCTCCCTAGGTTTCTTTTCTCCTCGTTTTAAGTATTTCAACTTTAACTATGATGACTCGACGCTCTTACGTCAAAGTAAGGATGATGTTAATTCTCCTTCATCCTGGCTTAATCATATTTTAGAGTTAAGTGACTAATCTTAACATCTTTTGTCGAAGTGGGAATCCCTATCTGACGAGCCTTAACCTTGATACCACCATGATCCAGAGGATACATAGGACCACGATATCCATTATGGATCATTTTAATCGTTTTGTTTTTTTATTATCTCTTCTGGTTAAGTTATGTCATTGTCTTTATGCCTCCTAAGTTTTTCACTTAGGTAATTACTTCATATAGGCTGCATGATTTTGCTGCTAGTGGGGCCTTGGCCTTGAGCTCCTCACCAGAAGTAAGTACGATACACATTCGTAATCATGATAATCAAGGCTAGGTAAGAGGGATATTACAGACTACATGTGATAGGATAAACAACCCAATATTTGCAGCATCTATATTAGACTTGGAAATCATAAAATGATTACTAGGAAAGGAGAATTTGGTTCCAACATCATATACAGGTAGAGAAGATTACCAAGCGCCATACAAAGCACGGTTTTAAGAAGATTGATATTTACTTTCAAAATTCACGGTAAGGGAGAAATCATTGCCACCCTCCAACAATTGGATGAACCTAAGTGTGTACTTATATAGGTTTTCTCTCAAATCATGCAAATTTTTGGATCTTCTAATACAGATGGGTTGGGTGGCATTCATGTCATACTTTTGATCACTAGTGACTTTCAGTTGACTAAACACAAGCAATGGGGTTCGTCAATTTGGGATAATACATTTTTTTGGATTCCAACGTTTTTAAAAATGAGCATAGGGAAGTGTTATTGCGTGTCTGTTCTCTCACCTTTTGGAAAATATTAAAAGTATGGGGTATTAGAATATCAAAATTGGGTAATCTATCATTGATGTAATGGATGAGTGGGACATGGAGAGGGTTCTCATTCAAGCCTTGAAATTTTGAACAACCACAAACTATTGGGGTGTCATAAAAGAGTTCTATCTCATGATAAATTACCATTGATGAACCAAGATTGCATCTTGAAGATGGCATGTTACAACTAGTAGGGTAAACTAGTTTCCTATTTTCATCTATGAACTGTTTGTGGTATCTTTCTCCTAATAAGAGATTATGACAATTTGAAACTGGTGAAATGTCTTGTGCATCCAAAATCAAACCTGAATCGTGATCCTACAATAAATAACAATGGATATTTAGGTTCACATGGATAAGTAACACAAATTCAAATAAATAGTCAAAATATAAATAAAACTAAAACTTATTGGGGATGGAAAGGCAGAACTCGTCAAAATTTGAACAAGATGTAATGGGCTGGAATCTAAAGAATTGGGCATTTGATACTACAAACTTTCTCCCTACATTTTAGCTGAATCAACAATCAATATACAATTAGTCCTCAAAACATTTCAAGAACTATATTACAATCTAGCTTACAATATAGTTTGGAAACCATTTTGTAAGAATAAGGTGAGTTTAAGAAACATACATGTACTATGGAATATTATAATTGGTGTGGTTGAATACTAAAAGAACATTTGAGAAGAATTTATAAATTTAAGTGGATACATAAAACAATAGTATTTCCAAATTAAACCAGTACTTCTATACAAATATACACGCACTGGTGTGCTCACATCTATCAAATGCACCAGTCCTTAACAACTATAGACACATTATGAAAGAAAATTCAAAAAATCCCCTATACTAGAAAATATCCACTACATTTGGTAGTGAATATTTATACATGCATTTTACAACATATTCCATGCGGGAGTGTTTCATAAATATAAGCGCAATGGGGCGTCCAAATTATACACACACCACTGGATGCAATTTTTTTTAAATTGTTGAATTTCATGTTGTTGGTGTTGCGTTGAAATGCAAAGGTTTTGTGTGTTTCATATATGATCGCACCAGTGCAGCATGAACACAAGTGGACCGAAATGCCAAAAAATCAAAATTAAAAAAAACTGCAAAAGCTATTTTTTCCCTAAGTGGAAAAAAGGCTGGCAATTTTAAGTTCATAGACTAATTCTAAATAGTGTCACAAAAGAAAAAAAGCTTAAACATTAATTCATTATTTTGCTGAAAATTTCAAGGGAGATTTAAGAGAGACTTACATGGAAGGAGTTTGGAGCAACTCCATTATACCGAGGATCAAAATTTGTTAAGTATGGTGAATCAAACAAAACCCTACATATTAAAAATTTCAAGTATTTAAATATTTATATTGATCTTATTGTATTATTTAGAGTTTAACTAGATTTAGAAAAAAACATCATACTTACCTTCAATGTTGCAACCCTTATTTTCTTTTTGCTTCTTTTTGTTTTATGTGGCTACACAATTTTACATTAGGGTTTAAATCCCCCTATTGTTATACACACTTACAACTTCACTTTTAAGGATTTTAGATTTCTTGAGCTTGTGATTATATATAGAAAGCACAAGGTGATATGGGGCCACTTTTTGGGTCGAATCTGTAACCATGTTAACATTGCTAACGGTTTTTTCAGTAAAAAAACACGTGCATCAATATCAACGCGTTTGTATTACGGGAACGCACCAATGTGAGTATAAAGAAAGTGCATCGGGTATGATATGCAACATACAATGTTTATTTTATAAAAATGCACCGGGTGTGTTTATACAAATATCACATCACTAATGGTAGAAATGCAACATTTTTTATTTTTCATAAAATGTTAAATAGTTTTCATCCATTGTTGGTGCACATGCGTTGATATAACACACTGGTCCGTCTTTGTACATACACAAAACAAGCCATTTTATGTGATAAAGAGAATCGATGTTAGACTTGTTTTTTTCTTTTAAAGGCCTATAATTTATTTGTATAATATATTGATATCTTTTGTATTTAATGGTCTAGGTTGTTTATTGATAGAAAATTCATGCTATGAGTTCATTAAACAACTTTAGTAAACATGATGGCATCACATCCATAATTATGAAGAAGGAAAGTGCTTTTAATTAATTTATGTATTTAAATTAATTTGTTTGAATTATTTGTAAAGTTAACTAATATGTATTGGTTAATGTGTGACATGCAGAGTCAAAAAATGAGCAGTTTCGATAATATTCTTACCAATATAAGTCTAGAAGAGCGTCAAACATTGATGGAAAAGTTGCAGAGGGATGAATATGAATTATTTCTTCAAATTTGAGTAATAATGCACTTAAGAATATTCACAAATATGTTTCAAATATTCAAACTCACATATGTTGAATGTTATTCAGGGACTTACAACAACAAAAGTCAAAGTCATCATAAGATTTTTTTTTATAGAAGATACAGATGATGGTCAATTGGTCCTTAGCTCATATGGAGTGGTGGTGGAAGTTAATAAAAGGGGAAAATAATTATATAATACTATGAGGGATATAGTGGAAAGAACATACATATGCACATTTCACTTACAACACAGAAACCATTCAAATAATTCAAAATATCAAGTCAAATGTAAACTACAAGGGGCATTGACAGACAATGGTAAATGCGTCTTGTCATAGTTGCAATCACAAAATCATAAAACAACAAAAAAGAATCATTCAAAAAGTAATATTCCGAAGCATACTTATGCAGGATATGTATCTATAACTACCACAAAGCACCAATCCTTCAATAATTTTAATTCTGCTATATTTATTTTTCATATCAATAAAAAAATAGTTTAATGTCATTTTACATTTCCAGGAATATTATGAAAATCCCAAAAGATGAATGAGGTGATATGGGAGATGTGTCAGTATGGATCTCCAAAAAAGTGTACAAGGAGATGGTCAAGGAAATGGACATAATTGCATCGTAGGAGGATTCATCTCGACGACAATGTGCTTCAAATGTATGAAATCATTAAATTGTAAGATTATATAAATACCATTAATTAATTCAACATTAAATATTAATTTTAATTTTTTTGTTGCAGAAAAAACAAAAACAAAATGGAACCCTATGAACACACAAGCTAAGATGGAAAGGAGAAAAAAGGGTTGATAGTGAAGTTTGTGAGTATTTGTGATTTCCTTATAAGAGATTAAGGTTTCATAGTGGTTGTGATTTGTATACATTTTTTTCACTGGCGTAATCCTTGGATGTCTTGAAACGGGTGTTAACATACAAATATGAGTCATCAAAAGAATTGATATGAGTGCTAAGCCATTCTGATATGACTGTAGGATTGGTTCCTACATGATCAGATATAAGGGCTATTGACATTCTTTGAATGGAGGTGCTTGGTCAGTTACCAGGAATACTTGGTCTAGGACTGAGGGCCATTTTGATATGACTCTGAGATGTGTTCTCACATGATCATATATGAATGCATGGCCTTTCTGATGTGATTGAGGGATGTGTTCCTACTTGATCAGATATAAGGGATGTTTCCATTATGTCATGGTGAGAGGATTGGTTCCTTCCATGTAAGATGTGAGTGCTGGGCATTCTAATTTAGTGTCATATATAAGGGCTACTTCCATTGTTTATGACTGTGGGATTGGTTCCCACATGATCAGATGTAAGTGCAGAGCCTTTCCATAGATGATAGTAGGTGTGCCCTATCATGCTGGTGGATGTGAGTGCTGTCCTTTCCATAGATGATAGTAGGTGTGTCCTATAATGCTGGTGGATGTGAGTTTTGCACCTTTTCATAGATGGTAGTAGGTGTGTCCTACCATGCTGGTGATTGTAAGTGATGTGCCTTTCCACAGATGGTAGTAGGTGTGTCCTACCATGCTGGTGGATGTGAGTGCTATGCCTTTCCATAGATGATAGTATTTGTGTCCTATCATGCTGGTGGTTGTAAGTGCTGAGACTTTTCACAGATGATAGTAGTTGTGCCCTATCATGCTGGTGAATGCGAGTGCTCAGCCTTTTTGATGTGATTATAGGATTGGTTCCTACATGATCATGTGTGAGTGTTGGGCGTGCCTCTCTAACATGGTGTTAGATGTGTTCCTCTCATGTTTAGATGTTAGATATAAGTGCTAAAGAAGACCTACATGGAGGTTAGGCCTACAACCAGCATGAAAAAGGGATACCTCTATAGAACTTCTTGTGACGAGAAGAATCATGAGATAGCACCTGTCATGATCTAGTGATGATGATCCAGATCGAGTGATGATCCAGATTCAATGATGAGGTCTAGTGATGATCTAGATCCAGTGATGATCTAGATCCAGTGATGATGTCCAATGATGATCTAGATTGAGTGATGATCTAGATCCAGTGATGATGATCTAGATCAAGTGATGATCCAGAACCGAAGATGAAGATGACTTGAAGATGAAGATGAATTGAATATGACGATGACTTAGTGATGATCTAGATGATACAGAGAAGAAGACTTGTGATGATAAATTGTTTCAAGAGAATACCTCCCTAGTTAAGAGGGAGTGTTGATGTAATTGTAACTTTAGAATGTATTCACTTGTATTTCTTATGTATTGTAACCCGATGTTTATTCTGGGATGTATTTGTAATGTACTTGATTCATGCCGTGCCCCGATGTTCCTATCGGGAGGTTCTATAATGTAAACAAGTCATGTAAAGTCATTGTGGGTAAACCTCCTATTGGTTAAGGGTTGAATTCCCCGCAGTTTCAGGCCACTGGGGTTATTAGACTCACCTAGTGAATTTGAACCTATTTGGGTTTAGTCAAGTTGAGAATTAGTATAAATAGAGAGCTAGCCTCTCTATTTATCACACACTCACTCACACTCAGTTGTAGTGCATAGCTGAGGAAGAAGAAGACATTGGGACAAGGAAGAGAGAGCTTACTACTATCAGGAGATCATCTTACTATTTTGGGGTTTTAATTTTGGTGCCGATTCTATCTCTGAGGAAGTTACGAGGTTTTCTCCATTTATGGTTTCCCTGAAGAAAAACACTGTGTTCATTGTCTCTTGTGTTTAATTGTTGTGCTTGTTATTCTCTCAGTTAAAGATCCTAATATAATGCTAACTTAATGTTAAAAATATTACATTTAGGATTGCTAAAGATGACATTTATGATAGCTACATTCACAATTTCCTACTGCTGAAATTTTTCTTGTTTGACAACCCTTAAAATGAGAAAGACATCATCTCTGTCTATATACCACCCATGCATTTGACCCCTTGCTGGAACTGCCACTTGTACACTACATCTGACATACATATTTACAATATATTCGGTCATTCTAGACCATTCATATCCAGCTTCTATCCTTTATATATTTACATCTTTGGGTCAAAAACAGGTTGTTACATTTCATTTCTGGTTTATGAATGGACAAGTATCAAATACATGAGATATATTATGAGATACATTATAAAACAAAGGGACCATACTGTATCCATACTCTAGTTAAAATCGGGCAACTTTCATATTGGTGCCAAATTTCCACACAACAAAAGATAATACAGTTGAATCTTGACACTATGGTTCAAACTAATGTATAGAAACATAACTCCTTGCCACACAACTTTCTAGACCATGGTTCAAGTCTTCCAAGTTCGAGGACTTCAAAGCCATTTATAGATAGGAAGCTACGAACATAACCCTTTCCCTCAACCAACTGGTCGTGAACTTGTAGGCTATCTGCCTCATGAAAACCCACAGCTCAATGAAAAAATTGCTTTGATGTGGAGGACACATGACCCACTTTGTGTTCCTCCTGAAACCCTACGAAATGGGGTAATATACCTATAAGCTTGACTATTTTTTTATGCAGATACCTCCATATGGTGCAGGTGGTTTAACTACAAGTGAGCTTGCTAGTTTGGGTGGAAGTTCTAAATCTTGGTTGGGTGGATTTCTTGGTGGAGTATGTCTGGAGGTGCCTCTATAAATTCTTTGGGTGGGGTTCCTGGAGAGGTAGGGTTTTGAGGATTTCCACCTTCTTTGGATGATCCAGTTCTGATGTGGCGGAGGTAAGGAGGGTTGGGCATAGATCCTTCTCTTGCTAGAAAGTCTGCTACCAATCCATAATTTTACATTGTTAGGAAAAATACATCTTTAAGACTTCTTGATAGTACAACATCCGATCTTCCACGCTACCTGACCATCGTAATCCTAATGGATCCTCCAATACAATATTTATTGAGGGGCTTCCTGCTGACTGTACCCACAAAGAATTTGCATGTATCCTTCCATAGTTCATTAATTTTTTGGTGATTGTTAGATAGCTTGAATAGGGAATTAAAAAGGTGCACTTCTTGCATTCATATGCCTAGGTTCAAGTAGTGATTATCCTTAACCAGTTGTTACAAAAAAAAATCGTCCTTTTTTTGGTTATAAACAAATCAAAGTTATACATAAGAATCCTAGACGAGTAAGTGGAATCATTTAGATCAATGTTTTCTTCTACATATTACTGATTTTTACAATGATAATTAGGTCTGAATTTTAAAATTTTGCTATCTTAGTCATGAAGTATTTATTATTTTGTTCATGCTTCTAATATAGGAACCGAGTTCATTTAGTTATAACCATTGTAAATTAGACATGTTTTAATGGAAGTGCTCCAAGAAACATGCTCAAATGACCCAGTACTTCTAAATGGCCTCATTCCTTTGAAACTAATGCCATACAGGTGGGGTAGACCACAAAGAGAATTGAATATCGATGGATGGCTTAGCAATCCATTAACCTCACCTATCATTGATAACCTTGTTATCTATTAGGTGTGTTGTTTATATAAATTTTGACCTTAAAATTTTGACTAGTTGTCAGATATGAATTTAGACCACTCATCCAATATCTCATGCCAAACTAAAGGCATATTGACACTACATCAATATTCTTGTTGGATGTATCATTGTTAAAGCTACATAGTCAAACCTAGGAAGGTTGGAGCAATTGTTTTATCTTTGTAAACTACCCTTGTAATATTCTTAGTCTTTTTTCATTCATAATGGCCTTTAGGAAAAAGTCACAGTTACATGTTTCTTCATGTGGATACTTTGCAGCCAAGGATCTTGGATTTCTTGTCTATTTCTCAATTTCTTTTATCTAGCACATTTTTGATATTACAGTTCAAGTCCCATCTTTTGTGGAGTCCAAGTTTTTAAGTTTGACACTCATTTTCCGAACTTGTTTATTTTTTTAAGACTCTAGAACAACATATGTAAAAGTCTTGTAATTGGACCGAGAGGAGTGAGGTCCTCTACAACACAGTATGGGGAAGAAAAGTAAGAAAAGTAAGAAAAGTAATTAAAAAAATTCATGTCGGCCTATAAAATAAAAAACTACAACCTAAACCTGGATCTATCAAGTAAGAGAGGGATAAATTTCTTGAGTTTAAGATAAAAAAATTACACCTCAAGAAATTGGATCCCTCTCGGTGCTTGATAGATACAATATTTCACCTTTTCCAAAATTTCTAAGACTTGATAAAGAATCAAATGAAAGACTTAGATAAGAGCTATCTTAGTACTAGCAGATGAAAGCAATTATAATTTAGGACATGTAATCGTTCCATGAGGGTTAATATTTTTCTTATCAAATGTTCGATGTGGAAACTTTTCTCCATAGCTCTGTTAATTCATTTCTGGTATTCATTCTCTTTCAGTTTGTTGGAGTCTGATTCTAGTTGTGATAGGCATGATTTCTATAATCAAGATAACTTCATACAAATTGATCAGTGTCTGGCAATGCAAGAGTTCAAGGTTAAATTTGAACACTTGATATTTATCTAATCAAAGTTTGGTCTCATGATACATAATCACATATGATAGCCATTTCAATTGGTATTTTCTTTTGTTCTGCTCTACAATGTGCTACTTTTTTTCTTTTTCCAAGTAACACATCCTGGGGAAACCTCCCAGGAACTTCCCTTTGGTTCACTAAGAGAAAACATGTCTCCAAGTGAAAATTGAACCCTATTGGGGAGTGTAAAAACTCATCCTCAACCACTTGAGGTACACCCAATTGACATCTACAATGTAATTCTTATGACCTACCAAGGGCATAATGGTTAAATACTAAATACCTTCCAAGTATGGAAGTTGATGGAAGTTCTGAATAGAGTTATTGTTTGTGTTTTGTGGAGTTTACTGATGCAAAATGTGCTACAACTCTCTATGGAGCTTCTCTAGAATGAGTTTGATCTGAGAAGTAGTTGTGTTTCTTTCATCTCTATGACTAGATAAAATTATTTTTGTTACTTGATATTTGTTTATCCTTTTAGTGGAATCCATTGTGCATATTCTAGGTCTGTGCTTAGATAATGTATGCATTCTTTACTTCAAAGAATTAAAATATATGTCTTTTTTCAATTCTTATTTTATGGGACATGCGAGCAAGAATTAAAACATATATGTTGATGGAAATGTTTTTTCTCAAATGTATAAGTTCAGATGTTAATAATTGTCGCTTTGCATACGTTCATTGAGAATTCTTGAATCTTCATAGTAAAATCTTGTTTTCAGTTTATAATTGCCTGATTATTCTGTTTATGTTTAGAATTTCTGTATTTATTCTTTCATGGCTCCATTAAAAGATATGTTATAATGAAAAATTCAAATGTTGGTAGATATAATCTATGTTCCAGATTAAACTAATTGTAGAAGCGAAGCAAGGAATATAGTATAGTTGATCTGTGTTTTCCATGAGATTATGGAGCTACTGCTGCACTGGATCCATCAAGTGGCCAGGTCCTCCTATATTGTCAGTTAGTTTTAGTATTGTATATCAGAAAAATAACACATTCTCAACATTTTCCAACACCTAGACCAATTAGAAGGTTGCAGTTGATGGTCCCAATATTCATTAGAAGAGATAAAAGTACAAGATTAGAAATTTGGACCTACTACCAGATCCTTTAATCCAATGACACCACTAAAATAAGTTCACTGTATTTTTTATTCAACACCTTGGAATTCCATAGCATTATTCCTTTTTCAAAGATGTTCTTTTTGCATATTTTTGAAGCTGTGAGCTCTATTGATTTCTACCTGAGACCCCAACAAAAGTTATTACCTTGTTTCATCAATCCTTAAATTTTAGGATGTACCTTTAACTTATCATTGTCTGCAGCAGGTTTTTTATTCCAATATGTTTTAAGAAATAAATGGCGTATCCATAGAAGTTATTTTTGCATTTAAAGGGCTTATCCATAGAATTTATTTCTACATTCTAGAACCGTTTGGACAATTGACTTTGTGTCTCCCTTGCTTTGAAAAGTTTGAACAGGAGAAATATTTTAGAGTGAATTTCCACATTTTATGTTCATATGTTTATAAATACTGGTACTGTTCTGTTGGTCGTGGATGGAAAATTTGGTTATCTAGCATTGTAGGAATATATTATTTTTCAAATTCACATGAATGGTTACTGATGTTTACTGTAATTGAATTGAATGCACATTGCATTTTAATGTTGACTTTATTTATTGAATTTGTCATTTTGGGGATATTCACTAATTTTCTTTGAACAATCTTATTTGCTATGGGCTTGATTTGAAGCAGAAGCCAAATATTAAATTTTATGCTAGATGATTGCTTGGTTGCTTTTAGTTGTAAATATCATAACTATGGCATTAGTATTCTATTCATTCTGGGACCTAAGCATGGAAGATAACATTTGTCAGCAGAATAAGATGCTTGAATATTTCCGTAGTGGAAGATGATGACTCCAAAGTGTGGTTATCATATCATGTCTATGCCTTATGAGCTGATTATGTCTGTATGAAAATTGTTGAGAAAAATGGTCATTGTCATGGACTGGTCTTGATATGAATCCTTTATAGTAGCTAGCATTTTTCCAAATAATATTGTAAACCCTTCTTGGCCAGTTGATGTGTAAATCTCATTGTAGAGAGATCTCCTTCCTAATCGAAGCTTAAACCTTGTTGGTTAAGATTGACTACTTAAAATTACTAATGACCAAATATGGTCATGTGTACTGAGACTACTAAACCCTTTATTTTTTGACATTTTTTGTGATCATGTGTAGATTTGTATTGAGATTAAAAAATATCCTTTTAAGGAATACTCAACTCCATGGCGATTTTTTAGAGGTATCTTTTCATTGTGTCTATATTTTTAGATAGCTTTGTGGCATCACCTTGTCGGTTAAGATTATCTACTTAAAATTACTAATGACTGAATATGGTCACGTGTACTGAGACTACTGAACCCTTTATTTTCTATCATTTTTTGTGATCAGATGTAAATTTGTGTTGAGATTAAAAAATATCCTTTTAAGGAATACTTAATTCTGTGGCCATTTTTTAGAGGTCTCTTTTCATTGTGTCTATATTTTTAGACATCTTTGTGGCATCAAGATAGTTTCTTCTAATATAATGCTTTAAATCATTGAATTAAAAGGGGTGGTATTAATCTCATTTGATTTTTTTCTAGCTTTGTCTCTCAATAGTGAGCTACTAACCAAGATATGTTTTGCATTGCAATACCATTTCTAAACTTGAATCTATCAAAATATTGTATTATGGTTGTCATTTTGTTTACTATATTCTATGTATATTGATAAATTTCACATAGGGTACTGTCAGAATTTCTTGCTTTACGCAATCCTGCCATTGATCTTCAGGCCTTATGGAGAGGTATTTCATGTTCATGTATTTATAGGTCCAGTGGTTCTAAATGTTTATGCATTTTGAGTACACCTACAGTTTGTTGGAATTGTTTCTTTTTGCCATGTTAAATTTTGTGAAATTACTATGTACATTTTTTCAGTTATCTATTTTCTCTTTTTAGCGAGCATCAAAATTTATTGCTTAACATGTGTTGTTTGTAGGTAACCTTACTTGCAAGATTTATAATAACATGAGGAGGGAGGCTGCTACATTGCGGATACAGAAGCACGTGCACAGATATAAAGCTCAGAAGCATGTGCAGTGCGGATACAGAAGTAAGTGCACAAATAGAAAGCTCAAAAAGTGGGCCTTTGAGTATGAAGAGCCTATTGCTGAGGGTTTCAAGTTGCTAAGTATGGTTTTCAAGATGTCGTGGGATTTAAGTATGGCTTAACAGCCAAGTACAAGTGGGATGGTTTAGCTATTGTTAATTTTAAAAATTCATCGATGTACTAGATGATTTTCTTGTAAATTTATACGGAGATTTTTAGAGAAAACTCATATTTATTGTAATACTTGACATTTCATAAATATAATTTGTGCAGATTAAAACTTATACGGTTGTACTTTATATTATTTATAAGTGTTGTAATTAACTAATTAATGTGATATTGCATAATTCATGTGTATTAGATGATGATAAATAATGTATGATTCTTTTTTTAATTTAAACATAATATCATATTAAAAATTTATATTCATTAATAATGGACACCATTAAAAATTATACAAAATATAATAATCACACATAAAACGACTAAAAATGACTAAATTAGTGACTAATAAATGAGATTAATGACCAAAATTCACTTATAAAATGACAAAAAATTGAGAGATACGTGACAAAACAATGAGATAGAAATGATTGAAAAAATGACCAAAATTCGCATATCAATGACCAAAAAACAGTTTTGGTGGCTAATTTACGGTCTTTCATTACACGACCAAATTTGGTCACATTCTAGTTTTTCATGTGGTCATTAATTTGGTCATAAATGTGGTCATTGATTCAAATGTATGACCAAATCAATGACCAAATACATGACCAAATTAATGACCAACTGACAAGTTATAAATGACAAATTTTAGTCGCGTAATAAAAGATCGTAAATTAGCCACCAACGATCACCAAACCAAAAGTGGGCATTCATATGCGGATTCTAGTCATTTTTTTTGTCACTAATCTCTCATTTTCCACTAGTGTAAGGCAATATCGCATATGAAATATATCGTATATGTGCTCTTTAAAATTTATACATCGCATATGTGATATGGAAAACAAACAAAAAAAACAAAGGACGTGGGCCTCACTTTTTCATTTGCACAGTGAGTGTTTCGAGACAAAGATAAACAGCACCAACGATTTGCATTTGAGCATTTGGAGGTCGATTTGGAGGTGGATGTGGAGGTAGCTTGACTCCAATGGCAGGTAATTACTCATATCAATTACAATTTTTTTTCAATTATTGTTTTTGTTAATTTCATAGTTCTTATATTTGTTTAAAACAAATTTAATAAAAAAAATTGAATTAAATCAAAGAATGATAAATTAAAACAATTTGTATTTTGTTGTTTAAATCTTAATAGATAACAGAAATTAGCAAGATACTGTGGAAAATGATCCCACTAATAACCAAGAACCAAACACAAACATGAACCCAAACCCAAACCCGGAGGGGGAAGAAGACCGAAACTCACAGATTTTGGCGTGTTTGGGTGCATTGAGGTGCCTTAGCTCATATTATAGATGGGGGGAGCATTTGAGACAATCTTTAGTCGAGGCAATTGTATGCAAAATTCATCCTAGGGAAACATGTTAACTATTTCGATATTTTAGGCTTCTAGGGTGTTGGTCATGGGATTCCCCAAGATAGGGAAGGGGCCAGGATGGATCCTAACCATGTGCCACGCACACACCAAAATTCCCTCGGGTATATCCTCCTATAGTTCCTATGATTGAGGATACACAGGAGGCCTTATTTGACTTGGCAGATACATTGCTTCAGCATGAGACTGATGTCCAAGGCAATGTAGGCCAAGGGGTTGGCACTTCTAAGGCCGGCCCATTGCACAGTAACGATCCATCTACATATCGCACTGGAGATGCACAACATTCAGAGCATCATGTTACTCTGCACCCTTGTACAGTGTGCACAGGCATATGCTATGGCCCAGCTTTAGAGTTCTGGGACGATGAATTACTTCGATTTGTAAGTAAAACCCATTATTTTCATACTATATTTTGTATTATATCACAATTTTCAACTGTTTCACAATTTATTTCTATTTAAATATCTAACAAATTATGTGAACAAATATACAGCTGGTGTCCCATGGCACCCCAGATTCGCATAGTCCACCGATTAATGTTGAGAACATTGATGATGCTGTCAATATTGCATATGGGTTTGGCTCTTCACCATTAGCTATAAGAACTATACATTTTAATTTGTCAACATTGTTTACATATTTCTAGTAGAGATTGTAACATTCAATACATCCTAATCTTGATACAATATGTTTTATGTAGGGTGATCAGGATGAGTACATTGAATCCCAGCCTAGTCCCTCTCATGTAGAGGTAGATTCCTAGACACAGGTATTATTTTAAATATGCTTTGAATTATGTTTTTCTTTCTTTGAAAAAATCATTTTTTGTCCATCCTGTATATGTCTCGTTTTTGTTGTATTATCTGGCATTGACATATGTTACTTTATGCAGCCATCTATTGAGCCATTGGTCCTTGAAGAGCTCCAAAGTGAGGTTGTTGTAATGTGTTCATTTGTTGTTTGAGGCCTACAAGTTTTGATCATGGGATGGTAATTATTTAGACTTTTGGGTCGAGGGTTGTAAACCCATGTTTCATTGACATGATTCTTAAGTAATGGTTAATGGAATTCCATTAACGTGATGCATTGGGAATAACTTTGTTTCTATGTTTTATTAAATCTGTAAATGGTTAGATCCATTTCGATGATAGCGTTTTGTTTGTAAATAAGGTAATGAAGGCCTATGACCAATCCTTTACAGGATTCGATGGCTTGGCTCAATGAGATAAAGAATTGGTATGTGGTTATATTTTATTAATATTATTTGTAAATCTTTGTTTAGTCTCTCATCCTTCATGCTTTGAGTAAATTCGATAGTTTTTTTTTATGATATCGATTATAGTGTTCATTAATGTTATGTTTGGTTTAAGTAATGGTGTTTATGAGTATTTATATTTTGAGAATAATGCGTTCGCCAAAAATATGAAATCTTCCATCATATGGATTTATTTTGAGGGTTTGAAATTTAAGAGATTCCATCTTGCGTTTGTTTGTTTTTAAATATGTAGTTATTAATTCTCAAAATGTTTTGAATAGGGTTTTAGAAATGTATTTTATTTAATATCAGGGTTTATTTTATCTATATTTGTGAAATCTTTCATTTAACTTTACAATAATGTTTGAACAATATCTAGTAGCTAGTTATCTAACAGCTAAGGTTGGAATCTAAGTTAAACTATTTGGCATTTAAAATTTCCAGAACTTCTTAAATAAAAAGCTAAGAGAATTTAAAATGTAAACACCTATCTAGGAAATAAAGGCCGAATTTAAGTTTACGGAAATAAATTTACGTGCAATATAAAATTTAACCCTAGAGGTTATGTAAAAATATTTCAGAATGAGTTTCAATAAATTAAAAAAATGGAAATCTAGTTGAAGCATGTATTCAATATGTCTAGATTTTCAATCAAGATCATAAACACTACTTAGTAAAAATATGTAAAAACTAGAGAAGGTAAAAAATCGCATACCTGCAACTTTCAGTTTATTAATGGCGAAGAACATTGCATACTTAAACACACAGAATTAACAAAATATTAGCTATTTCTGACTTCATATCTGTTAACCAGATAACTTGGGAAGTACCAGAACCATTCCTAGTTTTAGTCTGGACCGCCCAAGATGGTTCCAACATGCATGTAATCTAGAACTCGTCAAGGTGAGGCTTCTCTTATCTTGAATATCAGGTTCTGTATAAGATTATTTTTTCTTTGGAAATTCTCTCCAAAATTATTAGGAATAATGATCAGATCACATTGGATCCCTAAGCCTTTCCTTTGCTTGGGTCTTTATAGACAATCTTTAGGAAAAATAACAGTTGTTTCAAAACTTCAGTTAGATAAAGAATCCATTGTCTTCTTAAAAATAATCTTTAACTGATTTATGTGTAGTTAATCATTACTATACTTAACTTAGGAACTCTTTTACTAGTTCCTAATTTGACTCTTTTAGGACTAAATATTTATTTTTTCATTTTAGTAAATAATAATACATAGATTCTTTATTCATTATTTTATAGCTCTTATTATTTCTTTATATTTAATATATGTACTCGCCCTTTTATTCATAATATATATAAACTATATATAAATATATATTATTGTTAATATTTATCTCGGCATCATATAACATGATCCCATTTACATGGTACTTTCATTAACTTATAATCATTTCTTTTATCAAGGTCTTTAGGTAGGGTTGATCAACTAAGTTAGGAAGCTCTAAACCTCCTTTCATGTTGGATTACCTTGTGTATCATGGTACTTCTTCAGTTCTTGACGAGAAGTAGAAATTCGAAATTTCATTTAACCAACTTAAAAATAAGTAAGATAAGGTCTGTGTTTTTTAGACTCATTTTCACTCAATGCAATTAATTTTCAGTAACTCCTAGCAGTATTCAAATCCCACACTCAATGCTAAAACTAGGAGTTACACTTAGTTCAATTCTAGAGCCTCTTGCTCAACTCTAATGCTAGGATGTGCTTCTATAATACACCTACACCCTATAATGGCCAAGGATCTGATGTTCCAGATCTTATGCTCAACATCAATTTGGAACGCTCCATGGCTTATTCCCAACACTTCCAAATCTTATATTTCATGTGCTCTAGAACTTATGCTAAACACAAACATCTCACAAATCATGTGTTCCAGAGTTGGCACTCAACACAAAAATAAAATCACTCATCTACTCTAGATCTTGCGCTCAACACAAAATTTCATCACTCATGTGTTTCAGGGTCCATGCCCAACACATCATAGAACTCAATCGTGCATTCATATTTTCTGCACATTCTATAACAATAATCATCTTAGTATATGCATTTTAAGGTAAATAACATCGTACATCCAATACATCATCCTATGACAATAATCTTGTCCATCATGGCCCATGCCCAACATATAAAATCTCATACATGCTAAACAAGCATGTGCATTTGGCTTAAGCCCAGTATATCTAACAATCATCATATGTATGTGCAATGGGGCCTTACGCCCAATATACAAAATATAAACATCAAAGTAACATCATATGCTATGGGACTTAGGCCCATTAATGTTAGGTCAAAATTTGAGATATTACACTCATCATATTTAGTATTCAACAATAAAAAAATACCCAAATCAAATATTAAGAACTAGATCTTAACACAATGATGAATTTCCTACTATGTAGTTTGCAATTTTGAAGATTGAAGTTCCATTATAACGTATAAGGGTGGAGTGTAATTTACATATACCTAACATGGATTACTATCATTTGAGATTCAATGCCAAACAATGATAATTAATCTTAAAAGCATTACTTAATAGTAAATTAAATAGTACTTGAAATTCAAGGTTAAATAATAAAAATTATTTTTGTATTAAGTATTAATTCATAATGCATTTGTTTTGAAAAAAAAACTATTTTTATTAATTAAAAAATATATATATATATTTTTAATGCCATACAACATGAGATTATTAAAAATAATAGCATCAAATAGTTTAATAGGCCTTTCAACCATCAAACTCAGATGCTTAATCCATGAAATATATAAATTGTAATTGAAATATTTTTTAGTATGTTTAAATGTAGATTAAAATTTATAGCCAATTTTTTATTTAATATTAAAAAATTGGTTAATATTAAAACTAGTTTTCATGATTTAATATAAAACTACAATCATAATTATTTTATTAGATTTAATTGTAATAATTTTAATTTGATCAAAATAATGAAAAATTTAGTAGAATATTTTAAAATAAATTAAAAAATACTGCTTTATTATAAAACATCATAATAAGTAAGGAATATTTTTAATATTAATATGGAAAAATATATATTATATTTTGTATATAAGAAAGTTTCAATATTTAAGATCTAAAAATGTAGATGACAATTTTTATCTTTTATTGAAGATACAACAAAACTTCAAGTTATTTAGGGAATTTGTACACTCCATAAAATGGTTGTGTTTTGGGAGGCATCACCCAACGCCTAGCTCTATCCCACAATAGCATCACAGTTACAACTCCAATGAATCCAATCCCAAGTCCCAACCCCAATGCAAGCAATGAGATATATTGATTTACACTACTTAGCCAATCACTTCCTTTAGTAATACTAGCTCCTTCCATTATGTTATTATTTTTTGTTTCTTTCCACAATTCTAAAGGATAGCCACATAAGCCAGTGTTCCGTTCATATATATATATATATATATATATATATATATATATTAGAGGAGTCGAAAAACCGAAACTACCGAGTTCAAAATTCTAAGGCGGTAGCACTAGGAAAGATAAATCAATCAGCAAGTGGGAACCAAGTCTAAGCAATAGGAAAGATGAATCAAATCAGCAAGTGGGAACCAAGCTTGGAATTTGGCAATTTGTCAAATACTTGCTCCGTGGAACGTTAAATTCCAAGTAGTCTTTATAAGTTTTGAATTTGGCATACGGATAAGATAATGACCTACAGATCAGATAAGTTCCATCTGTCCAGTATGGATTCACATTGCATTTCGCATTTCGTGACAAATGGGCTCCACTACCTCACTACATCTGTTTAGTTGAACCATTAATCATTCTATGTCTGTATCATTATATGTTTTATGTTTCTTAGTAGTACTCTATAAATGTGTACAACACCTAAAATAAAAGGTTATGGTAGCGGCGCAGAATCGATCGTTATTTCTATGTGGAATTTTGTTAATAGCAATTCAGGCCTCCCGTGCTCTTTTCTCGTGCTTTACCTTTTCCAGACACAGAACGCTAAGTTGATTGATTGGGGTGGATGTTTTTATCGTTGAAATATATTGTAGAGATTGATGGACTCTGTTGCAGAAGAGCATCAAGTGGGAAATTAATTGATTGATTAGTTCAAGAGTCGCACTCAGGTTGAAACATAAAACTGTACACCAATAATTCCAATTCCAATTCCACACTTGGAAACAAAATTAAGTGGTGTTTATGATTAAAGATCAACTTTTTGAGAGGGAAATGGCGGTGAACAAACATGCCGTTAGGGAAACTCAAGAGTCAATAGTATTATGAGTCTATTTTCCCCTGCTTTACCTTTTTGAGACACAGAAAGGTGTACATTGTGCGGAAAGGTAAGTATGTTGATTGATTGGGGTGGATGTTTTTATCGCAGAAATTCATGGACTCTATTGCAGAAGAGCATCAAGTGGGAAATTAATTAATTGATTGTTGCACCAGTCACATTCACAATTAATATAGTCACAAACATCAACTAAACAACATAAATTATCACAATAAATCCCACATGTTAATCCCTCCAAATTTTTTCAAATTAAATTTGTTTTCATTTTAATGATATAACTAAAATCCATTATAGATCGTTTGAAAACAAGAGCCACTTGGTGATGCAACAATCAAGGTTGGTCCTTTTGCAACAACCTGTGATGCAACAATCAAGGCTGGTCCTTTTGCAACAACCTAGAAGATGAAGATGACTTTAAGAAATTTTAATTTCTAGGATACTTCAGGAGAAGTTATAATAACCGTGATTTTCAGAGTTACTATGGAATAAGTAATTCCATGGAATTAACAATTCTCTGCATGATGCTATTTTGGGGGAAATGGCCTTGGATCATGCCTGGTTTTTGTGTTTCAACAGATTAAGAGCCCTTTACTGTACAATGTCAATTATTCAACCTTTGGGTGGTACCTTTCCCAGGAAAACAATTTAGTTTGTAATTACTCAAACAAGTTTATTAAACCCTCTTCGTCCCACCCACGACCCCACCCCAGCCAAACCCCAACTCAGTTTTGTCGAGATTCTTCACTGCTCATAACAAGAAAATTATAAGCTATTACCAAGTATGAGAGAGTCATTAAGGTTGATAACTGGTTAAAAGTGTACTCCCAACCAAAAAAATAAAATAGTGCTATATTTTTTTTAATATACACATTCAGGCTTCAAAGGTGGTTTCCAACTGAATTGGCATGAAATGAGTTTTAACTGAGTTAAAATATTTTATTTGCCTTAGAATTGCAGTAAACAAGAACCCGATTTCGCATTATTCTTCTCTATTTTTTGCATCCACTTACAATTTCCCTGGACGATGCGAGGCCAAACTGGACGCCTATCAAAGCCACCGGTGGAAACCAGGCGGCTACTTCCATTATGCCTGTAAACAAAGTGACTGACTTCTTCACTCACTGGTATTCTAGTAACATCGTGCCAGTAAGCAAGCAAGCAACTGTTATTTCTCGTCTTCTAAGTCTATAGGTGAAAAGCAAGCAACCAAACAATGAAGCCAGTGGAACAGAAAAAGAAAATGAAGATTGTGTGCGACAAACAGGAGAGCTGGTTATAATAAGTACTTCATAGTCATGCCACTCCCTCATATACAGGCTCAGGAATAGAATGGTCGGCCATTTCTTTTCAATGGCCCCGTGGCAGTTGATATGCACGTGACTTGAAGTGTGTTGTGGGTGGCATTGCAATCGAATCAGTAGAGTTTGGGCACAGTGGTTTTGGTCATTTGTAGAACGTAGTTGCAGCTGTGTTTTGTATAAAATATTGTGATGAAAGTATAAAGGATCGCAAATGAATGAATGAAACCTCAAAGTTCAAAGGGCTTCAAAATTAAGTTTTAACACATTGACAAATCAAGGTCTCTTAATTTGTGTTCTCTCTATTTTCCAGGTATTCATTAATGTCCCATGGTATTTCAGTGCATTGTACTCCATGTTGAGTCCATTCCTGACGCAACGTACTAAGAGAAAATTCATCATAGCATGCAAAGGAAAAGTCACAGAGACCTTGGACAAGTATGTGGAATTCATTCTTTGATGTAGTGAAAATGTGCTTAACCTCAATTGAAGAATCTGATATAAGAAAGAATGAAGGATACATTCAATGGAATATTCCTAGAATCTTATTTAACCTTTGATTTTACTTACAGATTTATATCTCGAGAGAATGTGCCTATACAGTATGGGGGACTTAGCAGGCCCAAAGATGTAGATTTTGGTCCTCCCAAACCTGCAGCAGAGTTATCCATTAGATATGGGGAGAAAATCAATCTTGAGATCGAGGGGGTGGAGGTAATGTATGTCAATAATTGCTCAAGTTTGCAGACTTTGTGATAGTGCCTACATTCAAATTTGGCTCTTTGGCTTCGGTTTTGTTTCCAATATACTTCCAAATTTGATAAGGTTCAGCTTTCGCTCTTTTTATTTTATGGGTGTTTGATTTGAGGTTGAGTTTGTCCTTAGGATCTATGGGATTGGGCTTTTTGTTTGTTTTTGTATTCCTACAAGTTTTATAGATATGATGTTTATTGAGAATTCTCACACTTAAGCATAGGGTGAATAATTGTGTAGAAATTCATCTTTCTGTTTTGGGGTTTAGGTTTGTGCTTGATTCCTTCTCAGTTTTATACATATTAGGCTTTGCATTGCATTTTTGTTTAGAAAAAAGCTAAAAGTTGATTTTCCTTGTGCTGTTGAGTATTGTTTAGGAGAGCGCAACAATCCTCTGGGACCTCATAGTTGGTGGGTGGGATGTTGATTATTGGTCAGAGTTTATTCCAAGTGCATAAGGAAGCTATGCAACTCTAATTGACAAGAGGAGAACGTTATCTTCATCTGATTTAGTGATATCAACCTATAATAATCATTAATGTATGCAACTCTAATTGACAAGAGGAGAATGTTATCTTCATCTGATTTAGTGATATCAACCTATAATAATCATTAACGTTAATGATATAAATAATTTAACGTTAATTAGCTACAAATGAGCTCGACATCATCACATTAACTTATGATTATCTTTTTTCTCCATGTTAATTGTTTATCTTCACGTTAATGATATCATGGTTAATCAGGATTTAGTGATTTCACATTATCGTGCATAGAGTGAAGGAATTAAAAGATCCCTTTCCCCTACAATGTCAATTATCTAGCCTTTTTGTGGTAACTTTCTCATGAAAACAATTTAGTTCGTAATGGCTCAAACAAGTTTATTAAACCCTCTTCATCCCATCCCACCCCAGCCAAACCCCACCTTAGGTTTTGTGGAGATTCCTAAATGCTCATAACAAAGAAAATTATAAGATCGTTACCAAGGATGAGAAAGTCATTAAAGACTGATAAATTGGTTAAAAGTGTACTTCCAACCAAAATACCTGAATTGCCAAATCATTTTCCTTGAAATATTGAAATAATGTTGATCAAAGAGATAAGCTGCCAGAGAAATCTCCTTAGATGTTGGTTTCTGCTTGAAATATTTGAGTTTATTTTGATGACTTGAGATCTTCTACATCTCCTCAACCATTGATCACTTTCCATAAAATCTGGGATAAGGTTTCCACTTGTTTATCTGATCACCACCTCAGCACCTCATCCTTTCACTATTAATGTTTGACCTTTGAATCTAGAGTACTCTGTTAATTTCACCATCACAAGTTGTCTTTATTCAATCTGCTGCTACATATATGTTGTTTACATTATCATCCCAAGAAAACATGCTCAATTCCTGCATCTAAAACTCGAAGAAGAATGATAGAAAATTTCTTATGAACAATGTGTATGCATAGAACCCTCATAGATAGTGAACATAACTTGCAACCATGCAGTACCCTGGAAATAATAGAAGGAATTTTGCTGCAAAAATCGATCATACTTCCTACTTTAGCCTCATATTTACCCCTGTAAAACTTTGAAAATGCTCTGTTTGAGTATAATACAAAGTACCTTATTCTCTGCTAAAGATATAGACTTGATTAATGTCACCATATTTCATAGATAACTCTTAGCTAATGCATGGATAATATGTAGTTCATAGCAAACAACCTTGGTGAACTATAAAAGGGAAGGTGATAACAGGTAGGTAGTTGTGGCACACCAACCATAAGTTAAGTGGTAATGTTAATAGATAAAATAGAAGATAAACCGTTCATAGAAATCAAAATATTCAAATTATTTATCTTCATCAAAACGATCAATAAGTTGTTATTATATATAGATATTGACCTTTTCATCATGAATTTAGTAAACTTGTATACAAAATTGTAACCTATCTATGTGTTTTATTTTTTTTTAATTGTAATTCAGTTTTTTATTATGTTGATATAGAAAAATTTTAGAGAAGGGTTTTTGTCTTTGTGGAAGCAAAAGATGATTTAGAATTCCTTGATACTTGATTTTGATCCAAGCTATAAGTCCTTAGATGTTGGTTTGGGTTAGTTGTTAAGCATATGATACCTGGAAACATATTTTTAGAGAGTGAGATCTGGACTCTTTGTATATATATATATACTCTGCTTCATGTTGAGAAAATATATTCGGAGAGAGTTAGATATGGACTTTGTACATATATTGATTTTACAATTTCTTAGTTACAGTAGACAATATCGATCCTGTTCTTCAAATTGACGATGTTAAGGAAAAGAAAAACTAGAAAGAGAAAGAAGTAAAATCTATTTTTTAACTATAAAACAACATTCTACTACTTTAGTTTATAAAAATTCAACTTTAATCTTAAAAAATGTGACTTATGTTTCATTCTAAATTTAAAATAAAAATAAAAATGACTTTCATTCTAAATTAGAAAAAAAAATATTTGTTTATGTGAAAATAACTTTCTTGCATTCAAGGGAAACAAATTAGATCTCTGTTGCGACATATACATAACCGATCAATTTCACCAGATCATTCACCTCTCGGATCTGGCGAGGATTCAATACAGCAAACGCTACTAAAGTGCATTTAATTTTCCAAAACCCCAAATTGTTATAACCTTGATTGATATAGTTTAGCACAACAAAAAGCGTAATGGAAAAATGACGATTGTACAAGCTGGCATATGGAAATAGTAACAGTTTATTCAACCATTCTACCGGAAAAATTGCCTAAAACGTAAAAAATTAGGCCAAAGTACTAATTAAATGCAACAAGAAAATGAGCAAGAACAAGAACCTTACCGGTTAAGCACAGTAATATATATAAGCACAATAACAAGCTTAAATAAGAAGAACTATTAGTGGGTTACAAGCTTAAATATTATATATCTTATAATAAAAGTTATAATATATGAAGTGATAAAATATATAATGATTTTATTATGTTATAAAATTTTATATATACAATAAAATTTATTTATTATATAAAATTCAAAAGTACTAAATCATAATTTTATTTTTAAATTTATCTGCGACTTTAGATTAATGATATATTTTTATATTAAAAAAGAAAAGTACTTTAAAGTGAAAGTATTTTAATAATACTAAGTACATAAATATTATATTTGAAAGTAATTTATAAGTACTTTTTCCATTATGATTATGGTTAATCATGGATTTTCATCCACTATTAAAATTTGACAAATAAGCAGCATTAACTCAAGGAATGCCACTTCAACCATATGGGATGATGTCATTCTCTAGAATTTGATTGGTTCTTGTAAAGTTGATCTTGATGGTACATTTTGTTTTTTGTCTTGAGGCCCCTCTTTAACCTCAAAATTCCCCTAATGATAAAGAAAAAATGGAAAATGACACTTATCATTTCCAAAATCTATCCCAAATTCCAATAGATAATTTAAAACATTATTTAGGTCATGAGGAATGACTTAATGAATAAGACAAAATTGTCTTATAAGGAAAATAGAAAAGTAGACAAAGAAAATGGTATCAATCCCATTGAAAAAAGGAAAAGTTGAAGGGATGAGCACATACCAACTTTCTTGACAAAAGTATTCTTGCCTTTGGATTGACAAAATAATTCTTTCCTTTGGATTGACAACTCTATGTTCCTACTTCATTGGAAAAATCATTCTTTCCTCTGGATTGAAAAACATACCTACTTTGTTGACAAAAGCATTCTTTCTTTTAGATTGATAGAAAATATGGGTTGATGTTGGATGGATAGAGATAGGTATAGATGTCAATGGGGTTATGGATGAAGCCTGGATGATTTTGATTGGACAAATTTGCACCCTTTATCAAATGAAAATGCCATTTATTGGGAACAAACATGGTTATCCAAAAGTATATTTTACCTATTCTTACCATGAAACCTAATTATATAATGTATTTAAATATTTGGAGTCCATGACGAATCATATTATTTGTGTGTAGTAATTAATCACAATGTCTCTATTTGAGTAATGTCATGGTTATGATTTTGTTTAAAAAATTAACTAAATATATGCAAAATCAAACTAATAACACATCACATTAGCGGATTTATTAAAGTTGTTGTCCTTATCATTTATATAATTTCTCCAAAATTCCCTAAAGGTGATTGAAAACTAGACTCCCTCGATCATGATGAAAACACTTAATGAAGAAGAAAATACAATGGTAGCAATTTTGTTGTATTTTAACGAAGCAACCAAGTTTCCTTGGTCATTTCTAAAATGTCTCCAAAATCCTACAAATGTTATATTTGAAGACTTCCTAGGTAATGATGAAATGATAATGAAGAAGACAAAACAATAATTTAAAAGATTATTTACTATCATGATGAATGACTTAATGAAGAAGACACAATTATCTTATAAGGAAAATAGAAAAGTAGACAAAGAAAATGATATTGATCCCAGTGAAAAAGGAAAAGTTGATTGGATGAGCACATACCTACTTTGTTGACAAAAGTGTTCTTGCTTTTGGATTGACAACTCTATGTACCTACTTTGTAGACAAAATAAGTCTCTCCTTTGGATTGACAAGTCTATGTACCTACTTCATTGGAAAAAGAGTGTCTGTAAGAAGCTTCTACCCAATTATGATGCAATGGGAGCGCGCGAGCGAAAAAAAACAAGAATGCACATGCACACTTGCGCGCGCGCATGTGTTCCTGCTTTTTTCTATGTCAAACCTCCACATCGGATTGCAGATGAGGCCAGTAGGAACACGCACAAGTGTCTGGATGCACACACATGTCCTAACACGCACGTTTGTTTAGTGCGTACGTGTTAAACATGCATGCTCGTCCCTATGTTTTTTATATAAAAAACTGAAAGAAAATATTCCATTTTAACTCACTAAACCATGTGCACGCACACATTTGGAGTCTCCTAGGAGCCAAAAACAAGCGTCTAAGAACCCCAAAACAACACCCATGACCAACAAAATAATGTAGGTGGATTACTATTTGCATTTTGGTTTTGTTGTTTTTTTAATGTTTTTCATTGTTTTTCAAATAAAATCTAAAATTAAAAAAAATAAAAATGAATTGAAATCAAACAAATTTGATATTGGAAATACATCCTCTACCATAATGACAAACACCAATGAACCATCCGAACAAAGCAGTGAAACGAACCAATCAGAGGACCTGGGTAATTTTTAGGGGCGAAATTTCGCCAATTGGCTATTTTTTTGGATTTTTTCAAAAAATAAATTCGTTATTTGGTCATTTATAGTGTTTAATATCTCCTATATTTACTAAAATATGTTTTTGTTATCATAATATTCGCCAAATTTACATATTTTAGTGTTAATTCTATGTTTCATATGAAATATTCACCTACCTATCTATGAACATGTTTTTTTCAATTCAAAACAATCTCCTAGAATACTATACTTAAGTATAATATTAGAATCCTTAAAAAATACCCTATATTAAACGAAGAACTCAATGGTGAACCACTAGAAACCCCGAAGATGAATTACAAGAGGATTTAAACCAGTTAAGGATATTGAGTGATGAACTAAAGAACACCAGGCAACCCTCTCGGGTCTCCCTTGCCACATCACTACAAAACATAATCGAGTGTATCAACATTTTCCATAGTGAGATAACCAATTTGAGCCAATATAGAGCTCGAATGAGAGAACATTATGCCATTGGTATATCCAAAGAAGCTAAAAAAGACCTTAATGTCACAAAATCCCAACTGTGGAGTAAATTTATAGGTCCGAGAATAGGACAAGCTCCAGATGTGAGGAAGAGGCGATTTTTCATGGACTGGTGTAATTCCCAGCCATGGAGAGAAAACTAGATGAAGAGATGGTTCATGATTTTTTAGAAGATTCCATAAAACAATGTCGAGGTCCCATAGTATTTTCTCAAAAAATAGTGGGCTGATTTTGTTGTAGGGTTCTATGTGAAGTACTTCGACATCACTGAGTTCCAAGGCATTGGTCTTAGTTGAGCCCAAGATCAAGCTCACGCCCACTAAAACCCACTCAGAGGACCTCCTACACCTAGCCACGATCCAAACCCACTTTCGCAACCCCTTGGGTTAGGTAGAGGGCTAGATGAGATCCATGAGTCCGTTAGACATTCCACACAACACTTTGTCAGGAATACCACATTTGTGGCTATGTCCTCACAGAGTGAGTAGGACCACCCCGGGAGACACACTTCTCCACGGTCTACTAGTGGTGGGAGAGGGAGAGAAGCTACAGGTGGTAGCCAGGATTATCCATCCAGCTCGACGGGACCAGCTCCACATCCTTGTTCTCCCTGTGGAAATCCATGCCATGTTCCCATGCAGGATCATGACACAGACAACTACCTACAACATGTTAGTTATTGTTTTACTTAATGTTCAAGTATTGATTATACGTTATGCAATCTCATAATTTCTAATAAATTTAACTTAGAATCAGATGTTGATTACTTGATTTGTTTTAATGTACAACTATTCAGTGCTAAGTCTCCAGCACGCAGGTGGAAGGACGTTGGTTCCTTCAACCTAGATAAAGCCATGGCAGCTGCAGAGGACGTTGGTTCCTTCAACCTAGATAAATCCATGGCAGCTGCAGAGGACATCGCAACACCATACACACAGGTAGTTTTTTTTGAGTAATTAAATGTAATGTTACTAGTTAATATTTCTGTCCAATGTAGTTAATATTTAGTAATTGAATCTAAATATTTTTTTATTTGCACAGGTGTCCACAGGAGTGAGTGACCAACCATCCCCGACAAGGATCAGCAGATCCCCTCGTGTGCAGGTATCATGTAATAAAGTATAAATTTAATTTCAATTTTGATGGCTTAGCTTTGTATAATTATATTTTTTATGTACTAATATAAAAGGCCATGAATATGTATGTAGGTTCAAGCACATAGGCACATCGGTGTCACTATCTTTCCATCGACTTCTTTTTTCCCACCATATATGTCAGGTGTAGACCTTGGCATACATGTCTCTTTCCCTGCATCCCTCCCCACCCCATTCCATCCATCCCTTACCTCCCATACACCACCACACTTCTATCTAACTAGACCTTCTTTGTCACAGCCTTCGCTCCCTCTCCCTCTCCCCACCCATCCACCCCCTCCCTTGCAATTTTCCATGTTTCCACCCTCCCCTCTTTGACCATGATACACCATGCCCCTATTTTTGTATCCAACATCAATGTGGCTACATCCTCTTCTATTCCATCCACCCTAGCATTGGAGCAGGTTGTCCAGCCCACTGCTCCACCTTCCAGCCCTAAGGACCAATCGACTGCTCCACCTGCCAGCCCCAAGGACTAGACTGTTGTGTTCATGGTGAGATTTATTAGTTTATGAAAATCAATTGCAATATTAATGGAAATTAATATAGGCAGTAAATTGTAGTATTTATCTTACTTTGTAAATGTTGCAAGGTGGCATTACCGAGAGAATTGGATCATAGAGGAGGGAAAACCCCTCACCACTTATGGTCTCATCTAAGGTGAGCTATTTAAGATTTGAAAACTTATCTTGATTTTTAAATTGTGTTTTATACTTGTATAATTTCTTGTAGGAGTTGACATTTGGTTGTTGTCATTTCGGATCCCAAGGGGAGGTGGTCGAAGCAGCAAGAGGGATCGAGCTTCCTCTAGCTCGAAGAAGAAGAAGCTCAATTTTGGAGGTGCACTTGGGAGCTCCAAGGGTGGGAAGGAGGATTGAGAGACCCTCCTATGTACACTAGCCATGATGTGGCAATTTGGGATGAGTTTCCATTATATAGACATTGGGAACGATGTTCCATTTTTCACTACTACTGTATATGATTGAAAATTTGTGTATATGAATATATCATTTTGTACTTATTTATATTACTTTTCCTTTGATTACATATTTGCATACATTAAGTCAGATGCAGTAGTAGATTGCATTTGATGCGCTTGCAATACTTATTGTTGACGAAGCAATAAAGTCTTTATGTTCACAATAAAATGGATAAAAAGTTTAACACTGCAGGTTAGTTAACAAAAAAATACACAACTTCATAAATGTGTACAATAACAATGATAATTTTAAATACCAAATACCCGATCTTATAAATCATAGTGCAAATAATTTTTCAATCTAGCAAATTTTCCCATGAAGTATTCCTCTTGCTACCAAATAACTTTATGGAGATCTTTTTCTAGTTTTCCAAAACTCCCTTCACCCCTCAGCCCTTCCATTTGTTGTCTCTTCTTTTCATACCTATATTCAGCCTTGTTATTGTAGACCTAAACCCTAAGGAGCTAGATCTAACTAGAAACCTAACCTAAAACCCCTTCTCTAGCCTTAGCATCCCTCTTAGGAGTCTACAAGTCAAGCTCTCTGAAACCCTTGCTACTGACAACTCCTAGATAAGAATCAATTCTAACTAAAGTTGGTCACTCATTCCATGAGTGTGTAAGATTGTTTCCTTCTCTCTCCTCCACAAAAAGCACAGTAGGTAACCTTAGGGTTTCTCAAATGCCACAATTCGTAGCCTTCTTCTCTCACAAAATCTACAAAGTTAAATACTTTCTTTGCTCCTCAAGGTGAATTTCATGAAGAATGTCATCTAGCCCTTTGTTGAACCCTAACTCCTATTAAACCCTATCTCTTATTGAACCAACATACTAACACCTACCATCTCACTCCTCAACATTACCTTCCTTGGTGATAGATACAAAGTCCTAGAGGACCGTGTATATCATGGACTATGTATATCATTCACATTTCCAGACATACACAAGAATTTTTTACAGTGATGTACAAGTACATTTGCACTACTAAAATACCAAAAGTACATCTAAAAAATGTACAATATACCATCTTTGTTAAGGACTATCATATAGGTATTTGTTGCAACTCTTGGCTTGACTAGAAATTACTATTTGGGATAGTCACAATAAAATTTGTCTTGGCTGGAAAATACATTTAGTTTGATAGTCCCATTCATTGACCAAGTTGGAATTGATAATACTTGTATTCCACTTGCATTTACCTAACAATTGTCTTTCTAATTGAAAACTTGAAATTGGCATAGCTATTGCATCTTTACTTTGACTGGAAGTAACATTTTGGGATAGTCATACTTGGATGAAAGTTATCATTAGTTTAAAATTCTTATTCATTTTCCAAATTGGAATAGAAAGCACGTGTTTGCATTTTGTATTTACATAGTAATTATTGTCTCGTTTTGCAAGATAGAAATTGATATTGGAATGATCTTCTCTTTCCATTTGGTTCACTGGAAATTTCATAGTTTGATGAGATAAGAATCATATTAAACATGACTGTGTTTGCTTGCATTTGTTAAATCTACTTGGAAAACATTGATATTGATAAATTTGGCAATTCATATCATTTGAAGATGAAGTTGACATTGCTTACTCTCATTGAATACATACATATTTGTTATGATATTGTTGAGCACTTGCAATTTTAACGATCTCTTGTACTTGTTGCATTGGCATAGGCTAACTCAAGTTTAAGGGTTAGCATGCATAACCTAGGGTTTAGAATCAATGAGGAAACCCTAAAACTAGGAGGGAAACCCTAAAACCAACCCTACCTAACCATCTCAAGTGGCCTCTTATAAAGTAACTTTTTGTTTGTATATGAGCATGCCTAGGATTGTAGTCATATGTCACATATTCTTTAAAGACTAATCAAATGAAATACTCTTTTTGGTTTATCATGCACAAATTGCACAAGTTGATGTTAATCAATGGGGAAAATTTAACCCTTATGTTAATAAAGTTGTTGTGTCTCTACTTCTATTTCATACAATTATTTGTTTATACTTGTAATTCATAAATCTTTAGTTTCTTTGTTGTAGTGAAGGTACATATCTTCTAGGTATATGGTATATTGGTTTCTAGTTGAGTGACTCTAACAAATCTAATTATCTAAACATAATGAGTTCATAAACCTTAGTTTTTAGTTCTATCTAAAATGTGTGAACCATAGTTTTTAGGTTTATGGTTTGTAGTTCATGAAACCCTAGCTATGTTGTGGTGCAGGTACATATCTTATAGGTATATGGTATACTAGTTTCTACTTGAGTGAGTCTAACAAATGTAATGATATAAACCTAATGAGTTCATAAACCCTAGTTTGTAGTTCTATGTCTAAATTTGTGAACCCTAGCTTTTAAGTTTGTGGTTTGTTGTTTAAGAAACCCTAGATTTCTTGAAATTTGTTCCTATAGATTAGGTATATGGTCTAATTTTTTTTACATAAGTATATGGTCCTAGTTTGTAGATGTATGTGTAAATTTGCAATCCTTATTTTTTATGTTTGTGGTTTGTAGTTCATGAAACCCTAGTTTTTTTTCTATTTGTGCATGTAGCTTAGGTATATGGTTTAAGTATTTCTACATAAGTGAGACTAACATAGCACATGATCTCTATGTATGTGAATTTCTACTTTATAAAACCCTGTATGTGTAAATTTATAAACCCTAGTTTTTAGGTTCATGGTTTGTAGTTTGTGAAACCCTAGTTTTTTTTCTATTTTCTCTTGTACCTTAGGTATATGGTCTCAGTGGTTCTACATAAGAGAGACTAAAATAAAACATCATCTCTATGTATGAGAACTTCTTTCAATCCATGAAACCCTAATTGGCTATATACTTGTAATTCATGTATGAATTTTTACTTATAATTCATACAATTATGTGTTTCTACTTGTAATTCATGAAACTATAGTTTCTTTGTTGTAGTGCGGGTACATAAATTCTAGGTATATGGTATATTAGTTTTTAGGTAATGGCATGACAAGAGACCAATGAAGTTGACGGTTCATCGATCCAACCTCCAGTTTCCGAGTTATGTTAAGTTGAAAGTCGCATGAAAATGTTGTTCAGGGACACTTGGTGACTCTTGTTTCGGGAGTGAAAAACCAAATGGAGCAACAAGATTGCAGGTCGTTGGCTCCAAAAAGTGTGTATGGAAAGTGTCGATATGGGAACACTAACAGACTGGAACAGTGGACGGTTTCGCAGATTTGACCCACCAATGTGAGAGTTGCATTGAAGGAAACTGAGCAAACCCCTAGTTTACAAAATTGATGCACAATGAATTCACTGATGCCATGCAAACGTGGTGGAGAGGGCCCCACTAGAAGTAATGGCATGTGAGGAGACCAACGGAGTCGACGTTTAGTCGATCCAACCTCCAGTTGCTGAGATATGTCAAGTTGAAAGTTGCATGAAAATGTCGTTCATGGACACTTTGTGATTCTCAGTCTGAGAGCTAAAAACCAAATGGAGCAGCAAGATTGCATGTCCTTGGATCCGGAAAGTGCATATGGGAAATACCGATATGGGAACACTACCAAGACTAGAATGGTGGAGGGCTTTGCAAAGTTGGCCCACCAATGCAAGAGTTGCATTAAAGGAAACTAAGCAAAACCCTATTTTATGAAACTGATGCACAAAGAAATCACTGGTCCATGTAAATGCAGTAGATGGGGCCCCTTAGAGGTAATGGCATTCCAGGAGACCAACGAAGTTGATGTTTTGTCGATCTGACATCTGGTTGTTGAGTTATGTCGAGTTGAAATTCACATGAAAATGTCATTCAAGGACACTTGGTGACTCTCGGTCCGGGAGAGAATAACCAAATAGACTAGCAAGATTGCATGTCATTGGTTCCAGCAAGTGTGTATGGGAAATGTTGATATGGGAACATTACCAATACTGGAAGGGTGGAGGGTTTTGCAGACTTGACCCATCAATGTGAGAGTTTCATTAAAGGAAACTAAGAAAAACCCTAGTTCATGAAACTGATGCACACTGAAGTCATTGGGCCATGAAAACATGGTGGAAAGGGCCCCCTAGAGGTAATGGCATGCTAGGAGACCAACGAAAATGACAGTTCGTTGATCCAGTCTCTAGTTTTCGGGTTATGTCGAGTTGAAAGTCACATGAAAATAGATGATGAACACAAGAAATGATAACCAATAGTAGAGAGAATACATAAATAAGATCTCACATAGGCACACAACCCAAGAGAGATAGGTAGAACTCATCATGCAATAGCGCCTGGGCATTCCTCCACCCCATATTTTGCAAACTAGGGTTTCACCCCAGTAACAACCACGCAACCCTGCAAATGATGCATTGGCCCTACAAAAGACTATACCGGGAGGTAGGGGGTGGCCTTCCCATGGATTCCATTCCCAAACACACCTACAGGAGCTGATAGAATAAAAAATCGTTGCCTAGTTTGGTTTTTGGACCCCGGCCTTGAATTGGCCCAGGCGTCCGAGAATGACTTTTGTAGGCCTACTACAACTCACCAAAGAACATTGACCAAGGCTTCAATAAATGAACCATTCATTATGTTGGGATCATGGCACATGATTATAGCTACGGTGGCATCCCCCCTGACTCTACATGGACCGGGCATGCCTCCAAGCCATATTTTTCAATCTAGGATTTCACCCTAGTAACTACCATGCAACCCTAGAAACATTGCATCGACCCTATAAAATCTTGTGCCAGGAATTCGGGGGTGGCCTTTCCATGGATTTCATGTAAAAACACACCTCCAAGAGCAAACAGAATCATAAATCACCCCCCAGTTTGGTTTCTATACCCCGGCCTTGAATTAGCCCAAGCATCCCTAAACGGCTTTTGTAGTCTTACTACAACTCTACATAGAAAATTAATGAGGGCTACGATCGACAAAATTTCAGTTCTATTAGGATCGTGGCATAGGATTATGGCCAAGGAGGCTTCCCCTTGACTCTGCACGGCCCAAGAATGCCTCTAGGCTAGATTTTGTAAACTAGGGTTTCGCCCTAGTAACCACCATGTCACCCTGGAAATGGTGCACCAGCCCAAACACACATGCACGAGCCAATGGGGTCGAAAATCACTACCCAATTTGGTTTTTGGACCTCGGCCTTGAATTGGTCCAAGAATCTATGAACGACTTTTCCATGCCTACTACAACTCACCATAAAGCATTAACTGAGGCTCTGATCGACAAAATGTCAATTTTGTTTGAATCATGGCGTGGTATTATGGCCAGGGTGTCCTCCCACCTGACTTTTCATGGCTTGAGCATGGCTCTAGGCCAGATTTTGCAAACTAGGGTTTCGCATCAGTAACCACCATGCAACCCTGACAATGGTGCACTGACCCTACAAAAACTTGTGTTCGGAGGATGTGGGTGGCTTGCCCATGGAAGACATGCCAAAACACATTTGAAGAAGCTAACACAATTGGAAATTTTTGCCTTTTTTGGTGTTGGACCCGACCTGGAATTGGCCCTAGTGTCCCTAAACGGTTTTTGCATGCCTACTACAACTCGTCATACAACATTGACTAGGGATCTGATCGATGAACCGTCAGTTCCATTAGGATCGTTGCATGATATTATGGCCTTGTTTCCTCCCCCCCAACTCCACATGACTTGGGCATGTCTCCAGGCCAAATTTTGCAAACTAGGGTTTTTCCTTAGTAGCCACCATGCAACCCTGGAACGGTGCACCTTCCCTACAAAACCCTATTTTGGGGGGCTAGAGGTGGCATTCTCATGGATTTCATGTCCAAACACACCTATCAGAGCCAACGAAATCGAAAATTGTCCCCCTTTTTTTTTTGGACCCCTACCTTGAGTTGGCTCAGGTGTCCCTGAACGGCTTTTGCAGGCCTACTACAACTCACCATAGAATGTTGATCAGGGCTCCAATCAATGAATCATCAGTTCCATTGGGATCACGACATGGTATTATTTCTAGGGTGACCTCCCCCCTGACTCTGCATGGCGTGGGCATGCCTCCAGGGCATATTTTCCAAACTAGGGTTTTTCCCTAGTAACCACCATGCAACCCTGAAAACAATGCACCAGACCTACAAAAACCTGTGTAGGGTGGTTGGGCATGGCCTTCCCATGGAGGCCATGCCCAAACACATCCACAGGAGCCGACAGAATCAGAAATTGCCACCTGATTTGGATTTTGGATCCCGACCTTAAATTGGCCTAGGCGTCCCTGAATGGATTTTGCAGACCTACTTCAATTCGCCATAGAACATTGAACGGGGATCCGATTTATGAACTGTCAATTTCATTGGGATTATGGGATGGGATTATGGATAGGTCCCCCCCCCCCCCTGAATCCGCATGAACTTGGCATGCCTCCATGCCATATTTTGCAAACTAGTGTTTCGGCCCAGTGGTGTCCATGCAACCCTGGAAATGTTGCACTAGCCTTGCCCATGCCTCATTGTGTGTGTGAACTACATTGTGCAAGTTAAAGGAGGAGTAGTTAACAGATCTAAATAGTCATCTCATAGAAGTTGTCGAACGTTTAGGGTAGGAGTGTTCGAATGTTAGGCTAGTCTTGTAGTGTAAGACGAGTATAAGTGAAATTACCTAATCTCATTCAATATATCCATATGGATCCTCTCTGTTGCTAACTTTGTCCATCAATATCTTGTTTTCTGAATGAGGAACGAAGTAATGTACCTTGATTGAGTTCTTACTTGAAATTTTCTATAGATGGATGTTCATGCCATTAATCAAGTTTGTGAAGTGATAGACCATAGAACCTGGTCTATAATCCATGAATACATGCCCACTAGTTCTTCTTAATTTTCCATATACTGTAAGATATTCACTCTCAACCACCATCAATCCAATAGGAAATTCATTTCCTTCATCATCAATCAATGATCCATCCAGTATTTTCTTACTTTGAATGCATCATGTCAACCAATAATTTGTGTCCCATTCATTGTCTTTCAGCGAAACAACTGCATATATGTGTCTTGGATGTACAAGATCTGAGATATGGTCGTAGCCTGCCGAAATCGCTGACTGGCCCTCCTCTAAGTGGGTTATTTAAACAATTACACATTGGTCTACTGCAAGTGACACACGATCCCAATCATCAACCCAATCCATGCATTCAAATTCATCCCATTCACCACTTCTGCAAGGTTTGGAAAAGAAATCAAGTTTCCACGTCCATATTTCAAATAAGGGGTTGTTTAAGCTTTGAACCAAATCAAATCCATGTGTTCCTTGTACTTCTCTGCAACTATAGGAACATGATCGATCTATGTCGACCACTTGCCCAAAATTCTTAACTACCAATCCTACCCTTGTTGATGTATGTTGCACGTTAGTTTGGTATGACATTGTTCTAGATCACCATTGAATTATGGATTCTGCATCTTTGATATGGGGGTTTTTGGTAAACCTCATCTCCTCCCTTCATCGTGTGGTCTTGATGCATGCACTGACCCCTTCATTCTCACATTTTCCATGCCCATTCTAAAAGTAGTTCCATATGTGCGGCACATTGTAAGTCTTATGCAACATACTCATCCATTGGAAGACTCGTACATTTTTTTAACTTTCCCGCACAACCATATGACCATATCCAATCCTGATCCATCTATATATCTACCTCCTTTAGCTGATCATAGAAAATTTGAAAATAATGTTGCACATAATGTGGATCATGGCATATGCCATCACTTATGTAAAAGTTTGTCTCCTTCTATATGATCCTGTTATTAATGCTTCTCTCATGGCCATGCCTATATGTAATATGTACCATGATGCTGACTTGGTCGGAATGGTAGCATTGACTCTGAATTTCATTTTGTGGCTGAAGGGTGTATTTTTATACAAGATCCACAATTGACAATATGGTCCCAATGGGAAAGTTTTCCTTTCATTTTATGTGTTTCTGATCCTTCCATCGCACTACATGCACATGCTGAATGTACTGCTCGGTTTTCATGTAGAACTTCGACAAAAAATTACATACCCATGCCTGTTTCCATGAAAACAAGGGATGCATTAGAATGTGACCTTTAAAGAATGTATATCTAAAAAGTGAACATGTAAGAGGAAAAACATGCAATCATTCATTTGCGCATGTGACCTCACCAATGCAATAATTTTACTTTCCTTTGCACTATCTGATTGATAGGTTACGTACTTGAAGCTCTACATCTCCATGATCATACTTCCAAATTGATGTTCATCGCTTCTATGAATGCAACGGTTCAAAAGAGAAAACCCACTGCACCTAGAACAATTCCCATATAGACATGATTTTCCATAGTATTTTTGTCCTTTGTGCCTTGGACACATGACGCTGCTGATAAAATCTCTTGATGCATTCGGTATTATTATGGATTTATTGCAGCCTTGCTCAATGTTAGTATGTAAATCAGAAAATATATGTTTATACATGTCATATAAATATTCATATTCTACATGGTATCTACAATAGCATGTGTTCTGATCATTGCATATACGAATGTACCATGGTTTACATTTCTCAAGGGACCTTTGGCCCAGGTTCAATTGTGTGTGCTCATTCTTGAATCTCTCGTAGAATTTATTCTGTGTCATGTCAAGGAAGTGTTCGACATTGGGTTCACATTCAATAGAACCTTTCCTCAGATTTAGCACATCTATTTGGTTAGATGAAGGTCTGGTATGATCATGCAAGAACTTTTGTACTAATTCGTTAACAACATCAATTATCTTCACATATCAACGAGGCAACCTGTCGACAAAAGCTCAACAATCTTTTCCACCTAGAGTCTCAATATTTTCTCTTATAACAGAGTACTCTTAAGAGTTTTTCTATTTAATTTAAGTATGTGAGAAGTGTGTGACATGAGGTGAAGTTGTTGTGTTTACTTGCTTACAACTGATTCTGATAACACACAACGAACCACACAAAGATGTTTAGTATGAGACATCTTCCCAATCGCATTAAAAGTAGATTGGATATTTCTAACAATATAATTGCTAGCCTATGAATTCTAACCATATTTATGCCCATAATTCTCCTAATAACAACTAAACAATTTGAATTTAACAAACATAGTACTAATTGACATTTACTTGCATCACCTTTGGATTCAAAATATTGCTTCATTAATTTTCTACATTGCCAATCGATAGTGCGTTTGGGAAAATTACCTTAAAGGATTGACAGACAACTTTCATTCATGTGGATACGTCTAAGAGTCATTTTTCTTGCACTAGACAGTCGAGGTAGGGAAGGTGGACATGAGTTATGAATCCTAGAGCTTCTTTGTTGTGGTGCTTCATTCACATGTTGGTCCATATTGGGAGTGTGCTTGACATGGTTGTGGTCTTCTTGGAGAGATTGAAAATTAATCATTGCTCCTATGTCCATTGCCTAATACGCAGTGTCTCTCAATAGACCTATGCCTTCAAGAGATTCAACATGTCTCGTTGATGGATTATTGGTTAGAGACTCTGTTGATGTTGGAATTTGAGTTGGGTCTGTTGGTCGCAACCACTTCACCCATGGTTCTGAACTAGAGGTTTTTCTTTCATCAACTGTGTTAGGATCGGTCACAGTATCAGTGGAAATGTCTGGACCATGTCTCACTCTTTCCATTACCAACCTGGCCTTTTCTCTTACCTCATTTTCCTTTTAAATGGGCATATTCCTTTTAGTTTTTCTTACTCTATTACGTGAGTTTCCCATCTCCAAAATTTTCTTTATCAAAACTATGAGGTCTACCCTTGCATAAGAAGCAACAAATAAGATACTAGTTCCATTATACAAGAAACATGATGTGCTCCAACAGAATTAAACGTTGATTAAAGGTTGATCTTTATGTTTGAACTAAAGTTTCATTTCTATACTCTATTTTATTCAAGTAAAGAGATTCAAGTTTGAAGGTATTACAGCTATATGATTATGACTTCCTTTGTGTTCAAAAAATAGTGGAAGTCACAAGAATACATGAGTGAAATATTCTTCATTTCCAACACATTCAGACGATGTGAGATTACATGTAATATGCCACATTAGTTGTGAGGGAAGACACAAGTTGGTGTTTGGATGTCTTGGGAATAAATTGAATAAATTATACTCATTAATTTACACTAACTAAAGAGAACAAATTGACTAATTACACAATGAGGAGGTTGCAAATCCCCCGAAGGAAGGAGAAATCATCGAGGTATAGGAATCCCTGTCAAGATCAAAGGAATGTTATGATAAATGTAGCATAAAGAGGAGAGCATGGACAAGTTGGTGAACTATTCAATATGGACCCTCTCCCATGATTTCTTCCAAGGTTTTTATACAAATTGAAGAGTCTCAAGAGAGAACCTCATCTATGCCATCCTTGTTAGAAATCAAAATATATTCATGTGCAAATCATTATTGGTCTACATTGCATACTTCATCTTGTATAGAGAATATGGACAACTTGGTAAACTATTCAATATGGACCCTCTCCCATGATTGCTTCAAAGTTTTATTTTCAAATTGAAGAGTCTCAAGAGATAACTTCATGTATGCCATCATTACGTGAAATCAAAATATATTCATGTGCAAATAATTATTGGTCTACATTGCGTACTTCATGTTGCATAGAGAATATGGACAACTTGGTAAACTATTAAATATGGACCCTCTCCCATGATTTATTCAAAGTTTTTTTTATCAAATTGAAGAGTCTCAAGAGATAAATTCATCTATGCCATCATTCTGTGAAATCAAAATATATTCTTGTTCAAATCATTATTAGTTAACATTGCATACTTCATCTTGGATGGAGAATATGAGACTTATTTAGATGTGAAGTTGGGAATTTTTCTTGTGAAATTAATTTTTGTATATGAGAGAGATATTGTTTTAGTCATATGATAAAACATAAATCAATGAAATGATCTCAAATCTTCTGAATGAAAACAATTATTTACAATTCACCATGCCTATTCAAAATGATCTCTTATTGCAGTAAAAACTTGTAGTTTGAATGCATACACTAACTTCCAATACCGCTGAAGATGTTTGTTAGATTCCAAGAGTGATGTTCTATCCAATAGATCAAAGAGTTTCCAATTGATGATTGAGTGTGAACCAAATTGCAAATTTCAGGAGCACAAAACACGCGAACAATGGTAGAAAACCTGTGAAAATTGGTAGCAAACCTGGGAAGGAAGATCTCTGTTTTTTTTAACTAACAAGAAGAGTGCGCATGCATGTCTAGGAACGTGCACGCGTGTCTATGCATATGAGCATAAACATGTGTGCGCGATGCTACCTAACGATTATAGCATTAACTCACTAACGTTTATCCCATTTAATGACTAACGTTCTTCAACAATGTCTTGGTATTCACACATGTACGAGTATTATTACAATATAGTATTCACCACTAATTTCTTCTTATGCCCATGGGTATGTTTTTTCATCATCAATGTCTCTGATCTTTGTGATCTCTCTTCAAGGCAACATATTTCTCTTCAAGGCAACATATTTCACAAAAGTTTAAAAACAAAATCAACATATTTTACTTTCAAATTTAATAATACTATTTACAATGAAAATACTTTGACAATAAAATGAAAATATTTAAAGCTAAAATAATAGTAATAATAATAATAATAATATGTTCTTAATGTCCATAACATTTATTTAAAAAGAAAATCTTTGAAAAAATGAGTTTCCTATGTCTTTAGAGTTTCCTATGTCTTTTAAAAAAGGAGTTTCCTATGTCTTTTGTCATTATGGGAAAGGATGGATGACATGTTCTATGTGTGTGTGTGTGTGTGTGTGTGAGAGAGAGAGAGAGAGAGAGAGAGAGAGAGAGCGACGAGGAGTATTAATGACAGATATAGAGAGTGGGAAGGCGGGTAGAGCAAGATCATTTGGGCCTTAGGCTATAAACAAGGTAGCATGACATGTTCTATGTGTGTGAGAGAGAGATAGAGAGAGGAAGAGAGGGAGAGAGAGTAGAGAGATGGAAATTGGGGGGGGGTAGAGCAATATCATTAGGGACTTTAATGATAAACACCACTTTGAGGGCTCAATCACCATGAGAAATCGCTCTAATGTGTAAGACATCATGATATTGTTGAACGTTCTAATGTGTATGAGCCTTCAACAAGTCCTTGAACCAACACATGAGCCCCTTGTACAAGCTCTTTGCAGGTATTTAAATGGGATATGGTTGTCATGAGTAGGTTTTTATGAACTACAGAGACAGAAGGTTTACCAAATAATGATAGAGAGTGAAATGGCAGAGGATGGTTAGATAAAGGGTGGGGGAAGGTGAGAGAGAGAGAGAGGGATATTGAGAGATAAAGAGAGAGAGAGAGAGTTAGGTTGATGTGTTCTTTGTGTTTGTTTATGTGTGTGTGTGAGAGAGAGATGACGGTTAAGGATAGAGTTGGAAAATCAGGGTTAAAGAGAGAACGTGTGGTAGGTTAAAAAGAGAGAGATAGAGA
>LPNX010928947.1:150398-163767 GCA_001517045.1 Pseudotsuga menziesii | reverse complement strand
AATATTTCTCAATGAGTGCATTGAAGTTCGGAGCAGGGATTGGGTTTGGTGGAATTATAAGCATAATGATATTTTGGGATAAAGCAAGACATTGGGTGATACCTCCCCAGGCATAATCATTTTATGAAGTGTATCAATTTCCCAAACTACTTATATACTTGTTCTATTCTAACACTTGTTATGGTAAACAAAAAAATATATCTCATAAATATTCATAAATCATATTTGTATAATATTTTATTTTAAAAATAAAAAACTATTGATTTAAAAAAAATGGCTTTATATTACTTATTTTTTTATCTAATATATAATGATAATTTATATCATAAGTGCTCATTCCACTTTCCAAACTTATGTTCCTATTTTCTGTACTAATGTTTATGCTCTTATTTTTTCATTATACATTTTATGTACTAATGTTTATATTCCTATTTTCTCACTAATGTTTATGCTCCTATTTTCTCATTATACATTTTATGTACTAATGTAAAAGTGGGGTATATTAAAGATTTTATTTTCAATTAAATAGTTATCTTAAAAAAATCATATGTTTAGACGTGTAGGTTGTATTAAAATATAATGCATATTTATATTTTTTATAAACAAAACATTAAAATATTAAAACATTATATATTTAAATATTGAAGTTAATATTTTCAATTAAGTAAAAATTTTAAAAAATCACACGTTCATATGGTTACATTTATTTAGTGGGTTCAAAGAATTAATGTGATTAAATTTATAGGATTTACAAATTCATGTGATTAGATTTATAAAAAAAAAAATTTAAATCACAAATTCATATGCTTACATTTTTTTAATGGGTTTTAAGTATTAATGTGATTAAATTTATAGTATTTTACAAATTCATGTGATTAGATTTATAAAACATAAAGAATTTATAATATTCATTCCAACAATTTTTATAAAATAATTTAATAATAATTATATTTAAAAATAATTTTTTTATTTGTTTAATATGATATTATTATTTGAATTAATATAGATTTTAAGTGGAAACTAATTTAAAATCTATATTATTTATTTTCAATTCCTCAATTATATTTTTATATTGATATTTGAATTAACGTATTTCTTATAAATAAATACTATTTTGTTGTTTTAGTATAAATTTAATTATTTTTGTGAATGATTAAGAATTAATCAAGTCAATGTGTGAACAATTTTCTTTTGGAAAGAAAGTCGATGCTAATAATATTTTAGAGTTAAATGGTCAACTCACTTATTAATATCTAGATTTCTAAAACTATAGTACAAAATAATAATAAAAAGATTGAGTTACACCTAATTTTAAGATGAACAAATAAATTAAAACATAAATCAAGATAAGGTTAAGGAAATTAGTAAAAAAGCTCGAATTTATGACAATATATTGACAATAAGTTTCATGTATGAAAATTGAAAAACAACTACTTTGCAACGCCGCAAATTTCATATTAGAATTAAGACATTGAACAAAATCGTCCTTCTTACATTGGCCTCATGGCATCTCCTAATGACTGTGTGGTAGGTTTTCTAATAAAATATTGATGCATACTCGTCGGTGTACTTGTGTCTTATGGATGCCATTCCAACGTCCCTCCATCATTGGAAAACTTGCAAAACTTGCAACATGTTGAGACATTGTCATAATGGAGACGTTTACATCATCATGGCTACACTACACTTATGACGCCTAGCTAACACAACCATATTGTCAAAAGTCCAAAATTTACACTCACATTGAGAACATGTCGTACTTCTGTTGTTGGTCCAACATAATCATGTTTTTGAACCTATTGAATGCACATCAATACTATGTCTTAACTACGATAGTGGAACAACATAATCATGTCGTCGATACAACAGTATGCATGTCAAGATTACATCAAAATTCAGACATTTGGATGAAATAACCAAATTGTAGGCATGTGCGTCTCGCTGACATAACCAAATTTTTGAAACGATTGCACATATCTCGTTCAAGTGTCGATAAATACAACAGTACATTGGAGTCGCAATGATGTAAGGCCTATGATCAAATATTGACTTATGTTAGATGCCCTTTGTAAACCTCAAGATTGGATTTATTGTTGAGGTTGTGATATATAGTCTTATAATTGTTATTATAGTTTTTGCACTTGTCCTTAGAAAGCTTGGTTTCTAAGTCAAAATTTTATTCATGTTTAGTAGTTAAAGGACATGCAACTTGTAAATATGATGGGTAAATCATCCTTGTGGTCAAGTGCATGCATACTAAGAGAAGTTGCAAGATATGAACCAACAACTTATGATTAAGTAATCAAAATAGGTAATGAAATTCCATTCACCTAGAAGTAGAAGTAGTGAATCATTACCCATTCTCACTACTTACTCATAAGTTGTTGCTTCATATCCTTTAATATCAAGCAATATCTCTTAGCATGCATGCAATTTCCAACAACGATGATTCACCCATCACCTTTATGATTTGCATGTCCCTTAAGTACTAACCTTGGATAAAATCTAGATCATTTTAAAAACTAAGCTTCCAAAGGACAGGTGCAAAACCCATCAACCTAAGCTTCTAGATGATATTTGGTACCACAACCTCATCAATAAATCCAATCTTGATTATTGCGAAGGGAAGCCATAGAAGTCAATAATTAACCATAATACTCTAAAAAGTAGTACATAAGAAGGTTCAAGAAAAATATTGGTGACATGGAATTTCCAGTCATTTGCAAGCAAAAGAGCAAGGATCAAGGAAAAGAGTGAGAAATTATAATCCTTTAGAGAAATTTGAGCAATACACTTATATACATTATTTTAAACTAAGAAAGAAAATTTAGTAGAAACAAATTTGATAATGGTTTCCTTAAGAGGACTAACAATCTCTTACTAAATTCTACTAAATTCTAATAATCCAGTACTTTAGTTATATGCACTTACATAAATTTGTTTAGGCTACATAACATTCAAACTAGAGTTAAACACTCACAAATATATTTTACATCACAATGCTCAAATTCTTAGGAATCCTTCCACTAAAGAGGGTTGTCCCAAAATATCAAGGACAATTGGTGTGGTCTCCAAGAAAAGAATAAGCTATATTCTCTCAAATGAACACATAATAGGATGTGGCCATCTAGTTGGATAAAATATAATATAGTTATTGATATATCTAATAGTATTATTTAGTTAAGTTATTAGGGATTTTGTTAAAGTTAAATATGGTTATTGTAGTTTCCACCAACAACTTTTATTTTAATTAACCAATTAGAAACAAAATGAATTTAAAGACAAATTTTGTAGTTACTCACATATGTCTCCTTCAATCTAGCATATTTTATAAGGTTAGTGTATTAGTCACTTAAAATATATATAGGGTTTGTATCATTGGATGGAGAAAGGATTTTTCTTGTTTTTGTTTTAAGGTGTTTACAACTTTATAAACGCCTTAGAGGAAAAACAATTATAATCAACACAAGGCTAATCCTCTGCTTTGATGTCTACATTCAATATATGCTCATGATACATCTTGGAGGTATGTTAATGGTGTTGGTACTATGACATTATTATACAATTTATTTTTGATGAGATTACTACTATATTTTTCAATGGTATGATGGATGATGACAATGGGGTTGCACTCTCCTCTGGGTAGTTTCACCTATGTTATAAGTTTGTGCATTTGAGTATTCAACAAGGAAATTTTTAAGTATCTATGGTTATTTAATAGTATATAAACCTTAGTGATCTTACCAATTCTTAAAATGTCAACTATAAAATATTTGGAGATATTTTTCTAAAAATATTTGAATTTCTAAATATTTTATATATTATATATAATAATCTCCCGATCTTTAGAGGGAATTTTTTTAACCCCATCAAAATTGGGTGAAACAAAGCTTCAAAAAAATGCACATTAGCGAATCTTCTTTTCGAAAAAACATGGAAAAATAGCCTATGGGATAAATTTCACCCCTAAATTTTTCCTTTCTAATCAAGTATGGTTGTATTGTGAATACATCAGGTTCCTAGAGCTATTGCACCGAGAGGAGAGAGGTGTTCTACAACCCAATATCGGGGAGATGTAAAGTAATGCAACATAATGCTACCAAAAATAAAAAGTAATTAAAAAAGTTATGTCGGCTCATAAAATAAAAAAATTATGGAAAGTAATTAAAAAATCCATGTCAACCTATAAATAATTATAAATGTGCATACTTACAATATCTTTGGTCATCCTAGACCATTTATGTCTAAATTATAGCCACTTGGTCATACATGCTCATTTGCATTTTAGCGTAAAAAACAAGGTATTACATTTAATAAACATAAAGTTTAATAATCAAACAAAAAAATGTATTAAAACCATTTTACCATTCCTATAATTCAAACATAATGATACATAATAAAACACCATGTTTATGTAAACATAATACCATTGAAAATAAAATGATATATATGAAATACAATGTATCCACATAATGATTATATGATTTTATAGAATCTAGGAGAGGCTCATAAAAGGTAGATTCAAAAGTTGTAATTCTTGGTGGAGAAGAGGAAATATTTTTATTTGCGCAACCTATAATGACAATAATTTTATGTTTTACAACCACATCACAGGGTTGAACTTGAGGAGGCAAGGTCTTACCAACATCAATATTTTGGGAAACACTAATCATGTTAGTATTGGGTATAGTTTCAAGGACATTATCAAGAGAATCTATATGAACAAGAACAATATTAAAGTTAGGAAAATTAAGGTGTAAAATAACCCATTATGGAGTAGCAGCACCCTAGACAATAGGAGGACTAGTAAAAACATTTTTAGGTAGGGTTGGAGCAACATTAGAGCCAAACTTCGAATCATTAGTCATTTCCTCCATTATCCTATTTTTATAAGGTGAATGGGGCAACTTAGAATCAACAACATTCAACTAGAAAATGTTTGGGTAGAATGTAAGTATGGACTAAAAGGTAAATATGAATGCTAGCAATTGTGGTGATTACCAATGTAAGTTAGTGTTGTTCAGAATGGATAAATTCATATGGATATATATCAAAATACATGGAAACATAATTATATTTCTTTAACTACCCATCCACACCCTACCTCTTCTCTTTTCATATTCTCTTCCTTAGACATGTTATTGAGTAGGATGGTTTCATACCCAAGGGTGTGTGCAAGAAGTTGAGGGACCTTTTAGATGCAATCCTAGTTTTCAAAAACAAGATCACGTTACCAAAAAATACATCAACCCGAGCCTGACATAGCACTTGGTATGGTTCAACCCGAGCCTGACATGTCATGGGACATGTAGGATATGAAGACATATCGCGTACACATTATATAACTACAAAACGTGCTCGCGATCTGTAGTTATAAAACGCGTACGCGATTTGTAAATAAAAAAAAAAATTTAAATACACAGGCCCAAACCCGCGGCCCATTTTCACAATCAACAATACGAAATCGAAGGGCAATTGGAGCGTTTTGGAGCAAGTCCACTGCTTGAGATTGTTGCAGGAGATGATTTAGGCTGAGGGGAGGATATTTCACTCGTGGATTGTCATCCAACAAGGTAATTCAATCACCCAAAGCATTCATGTTTTTGTCAATTTTTACCCTATAATTGTGTTTTTTAATAAAATAATCAATCCAACAACTCCCAAGCTAATGTTTGATGGGACAAAGAAACTTTGTTTGATTTTGACCAGCAAAATTAAAAAACATAACTACATAAACCATTTATATAATTTTAAAGGATTTGGAGTTTTTTATATATATTTTATATTGTTTAATTCAAATAATATTAAATGTTTCATAAATTTATGTGGAATATAAAGAATGCAAATCTATATAATACTTTACTTTTATATATATAAAAGTTTACATATCATAATATCAATATAACAAGTAATTTATACTAATGGAAGAAAGAAACTTCCATATATTTTGAGTAACAAAATTCAAAAACATAGTTGAAGAAATAACTGATGTAATTTTAAAAGATTTGGATTTTTTTATTAGTTCTTTTATTAAGGTATTGGCATTGTATATTTTAGATAGAACTAGAGTTTTTCACATGAAAACATGCACAGGAAATTTAGCAATACTTCCCCATCTTAGTGGATGGTAGAGGTTGTAAACCCTAGGCTATTTTAACAAAATGCCTGACCCCAAAAAACTCTTAAAAAAACAGTATGAAAATGTCTTACCAATTGAACTAACTTGAAACTTAGATAGAACAACAAAACTGTGGAAGTGCTAAATCTATTTTGTAAATGAAAATAATTTTAAAATTGATATATGTAAAAGTCACCAATGAGGGTGAAGAGGTGCCTTAACTTCTAGAAAGAAGTTGAACTAAACTCATTATTTAATTGTTAAATGTCTAATTTTAAGTTTTAAATGTATGTAAGTGAATGCCATTAAATTTCTTGTAACTTGAGTTTTCCTTAATTTACATTTTCAATTTTGAAGACATGTCATTATATACAATGTATATGTTTCTAATTATTTTCTTATTGATTTTTTTATTGCAGTTGTGGCGATGGACCCCAATGCTGAAATATTGATTGAGCTTGCCCAGTTGAGAGGTCTGAGTACTGCTTTTAGTGGCGGTGATAGGATTCGACGTTCACTTGCATCCACTTTGGATGCAATTGTTGAGACTATCACATTGTCAAACAACATACTATATGATATTACTTCATATAGAGAAAGAAAAATACATGAGTACGCTGATGGGCTTAGCTACAATGCAATAAAAAAGTTGAAAATCACCAAAGAGCATATATTTTCATTGTTTAGGGACCATCGCACGGGGGAAATCCCAAATGCAAATACGCCACATATCTCTATCGAGTGGTGCACATATCAACCATTTGTTGATAACTAGATGGACAGATGGTATATGGTTTTTGATATGCCACCACACAACAACAGGGAAATCCCCTTGTACTTCCATCAGAAGATGTATGTAGAGTTCGTGTTGGGTAAACACGTAAACTATTTTGATATATTGGCATTTCAGGGGATCGGTGGGGGGATGCCCCAAAACCGACCCAATGCCAGGCTTCGAGACGTTGATCACCCTATCCCTACACCTCGTAGGTAGTTGCCTGGGCCAGATGTCCCACCTGTACATCATGTTATTCCACATACACGTGAGGCATTTTTGAGTTTGGCACGGGCCGTTGTTCGCCATAGCACTATGGTTCAGCATATGGGTGAGGAAGGGACATCTGTCCCTGGTGTGGTACATACACCAGGTCATCATGGTGCAGGACCATCATCTAGTGCAGTACCACCCACTAGTGCAGTACCCCCATCTACTGCAGGACCATCTACTAGTGCAGCACCATCAGCACATTCCCAGCCTACTTTTGAGCCTCACGAGTGCACATCGTGTGGTCGTCCATGCTATGGTCTTTCATCAGATGTTGTCTTCAGTGGGTTTTTGAGTGATGTATGTATATGGTTAATTGTAATAAATTCTTTATTTATTTTCCTCTTTGTACACATATGTATAGTTTGAGCTAATATATTAATTTTGTGAACTTGGAGTTGATGCTTTATGCCGGCAGCGACACCCCAGAGTATCATGTCCCACACTCTACACAGGGGTAGGACATTCCATTCACTGATCCCGTATCTCACACCGAGGTAAACATTTTAAAATTTCAGTTTTTTAATACTTGTTAAATTGTTAATTTCCACATATTGTACATGTTAGCTCACTAATGTTATCCACGGTCTAATATTTACAATTATTAAACTTGCAGATGCCGGATCCTTCACGGGGGAAAGCAGTGATGGAGGTAGGATCCACGGTCATATCGACCGAGGAAATAAATGGGCAGATGCTAGATCCTACACGAGCGAAAGCAGTGATGGAGGTAAACATTTTAAACATTTAAAAAATGCCATTTTTTAAATACATGTATGTTCGTTGAATCATGCATGTCTAGCTACATGAACTCTTGATGACTATAGGCTGGTACCGAAACACATGGACCATTTCCTGGAGTTGTATCTCCTCATAGGCCATATGTGAACAAGGGTCAAGTGTATATGAGACGGCCTACTCCTAGAAAGAGTGAAGTTGTCCACGACCATAGAGATGCTGATACCATGGTAATTTGTATATCCTTCGATGATATTTCTTGGTTAACTTGAAATCCAGTGCATAAAATATTTTGTTAATGTTTGATTTGCATGTTTATTGCATCAGGAGCTAGAGTTTACTATTGAAAACCTTGTAGGGATGGTTGATGCAGCAGTCAGTGATGCATCTACAATGGCAACAAGTCACACAGAGGTACAACTATTTGAACATGATATAGACATAGTGTGTTATTGTTGTCTAATGTTTATTCATGCACATTTCTAACTATTTCAAGATTTGGTGATTGTAGCCACCACCACCACCACCACCACCAGGTCCTGCCCCCTCTGGTTCGACCATGGATGCAACCATCATTCATGTTCAACCAACAACTCCATCTGCTACACAAGAAACACAATCCCCTTTGTCACAGTCTCTCACTGAGGTGAGATGTCCATTAATGAACAATTGTTTCATGCAATGTCCATTAACATTTTCATAATTTTTGAGTTAATTTAGATATGGTATTTTATTGAGCTAATGTATTAGTACATAGTTAATTGAATTTAACAATTGATATTTAATTTGCAAGATCCAGAGATGCACACTAGTCCTATAGTTGTTCCTAAATGGATCACCCTCAAGAAAGAACAAGAGGAAGCTTGAGTTTTGATGTGTCTTATGGGATATGTACATATCGATACATGTGTACATGTGGCTTGGACAGTTTTGGATACATGTACTTTTGGAGACATGTACATTGACATTTCACTTACATGTACATGTGGCTTGGATAGTTTTGGATACATGTACATGTGGCTTGGATAGTCTTCGATAGTTGTGGAGAGACATGTACTTCCGGTTCCTTTTGGATATAAATGTACTTTTGGAGACATGTACATAATTGACATTTCAGTTATAAATGAATGATACATTTCACTTTGAATTTGTTCTTTGGTTTCCACATGTTCTTGTGTCAATCTATTGTATTGATTTGTGAGGATTATCTATTACTTATGAATGCACTATGTCAAAAGAAAAAACTATTATATTTAAAGGTTTCAATGATCTCAATACATGCACACTAAAGTCAAAGTTCTTGCTCATGTAATTTAATAAATATAAGTGCAATACAATGTATTTCAAGGTTTCAATGAACTCACTACTTGCACACCAATTGGATATATCTAATTAAAAATTGTGAGTTTGGATTCATTAAATTACAAGTTAAGTCAATGCTCAAGTGTAATTTAATAAAACTAAGTGCAATACATGCTTTACATTTCATCAACAACCAACAACACTATTCAACAAACCTCATGCACCCAATGACTAATCACTCAGCATCAAAGGAACTACAATAGAATCCAAAGACTGGGAACCAACTTTGTGAATCAACATGATTTGAAGCATAAGTCCATCGGATTTGAAAAAGTTCAGTTCGACATTAGATTGATTCTGAATTGAGTTGTGATAGTAAGATAAGATTAGGGTTAGGATTAGGGTCTCCTTGGTAGGGTTATGGTAATGGGACATGCATGTTAAACAATAAACCCTAGTTAGGGATAGGGTTTTCCAAGTTTGGCCTTCGTTGGCATGAAATGCATTGTCCAGCTTTGGCTCTCATTGGCGTGACTGCATTGTCCCTACTTAGCGAAACCATAGCTTCAGAAACCATCGTAGATGGAGGTCACCGAGCAATGGATAGGAGGGAGAGGCCCCCCCCTAGCTAAAATCCCATGTCATGAATCCAACAGAATTTACGGTTCATTGATCAGAGGCTCGAGCATCGATCTATGGCGAGTTGCAGGTCACCTCCAGATACCGTTCAGGGACGCCTGGTGGACTTGGGCCCGGTGCGCAAAAAACCTCACGGAGTGGCAATTTTGAATTCTGTCAACTCCTGCTAGTGTGTTTGGGCATGGGAAATATGGCAATGCCAACCGCATCCCCACCATCCATGGCTTTCCAGCTTTGGCCCTCATTGGCGTGACTGCATTGTCCCCTACTGAGCGAAACCCTAGCTTCAGAAACCACCGTATACGGAGGTCACTGGGCAATGGACAGGAGGGAGAGGCCTCCCCCTAGCTAAAATCTCATGTCACGAATCCAACGGAATCGACGGTTCATCGATTGGATGCCCGAGCATCGATCTATGGCAAGTTGCAGGTCACCTCCAGATACTGTTCAGGGACACCTGGTGGACTTGTGCCCGGTGTGCAAAAAACCTCATGGAGCGGCAATTTTGAATTCTGTCAACTCCTGCTAGTGTGTTTGGGCATTGGAAATATAACAATGCCAACCGTATCCCCACCATCTGTGGCTTTCCAGCTTTGTCCCTCGTTGGCATGACTGCATTGTCCCCTACTGAGCGAAACCCTAGCTTCAGAAACCACCGTAGATGGAGGTCATCGGGCAATGGACAGGAGGGATAGGCCCCCCCCAGCTAAAATCCCGCGTCACGAATCCAACAGAATCAACGGTTCGTCGATCGAAGACCCGAGCATTGATCTATGGTGAGTTGTAGGTCACCTCCAGATACCATTCTGGGACACTTGATGGACTTGGGCCCGGTGCGCAAAAAACCTCACGGAGCGGCAATTTTGAATTCTGTCAACTCCTGCTAGTGTGTTTGGGCATGGGAAATATGGCAATGCCAATCGCACCCCCACCATCCGTGGCTTTCCAGCTTTGGCCCTTGTTGGCGTGACTGCATTGTCCCCTACTGAGCGAAACCCTAGCAAGTCTGGCTGATAAACATGCCTAAGTAAAAATATGGTGCGTCACAGTCCATGCATGCCAAGTGGCATCTCGGAAAAAATATACACATGTACTAGTGTTAACATGTTGCATCAACAGTGTAATTTAAATTTTGAGTTAAAAACATTGGTTTTGCTTTAATATAGCTTTTGTTTATAGATATAAACCTACACCATGCATGTTATAGAACTTATTAGGTTAAGGGTTACACTCTCGAGATTTTTCTTCAGGGTACTGGGAAAAGGAAAAATATTGCTTCCACCCACATATACTTTGTGTTTACTTACACATGTTGCATGTTTTTCCCTACAAAATGCCATTGTCTAAAGGGAATTATCACATAATAGATATTATATTGTTGAAGGAATGAAAGAACCCTATTACTCATAATGATGAATGATGATGATGTTCATGATGTTGACGGTGATGATGATGAGGATGTCGATGATGATGATGATGATTATGATGTTCATGATGTTGATGGTGATGATGTTGATGGTGATGATGAGGATGATGATGATGATGTTCATGATGTTGTTGGAGATGGTGATGATGAGGATGATGATGATGATGATGATAAAGGTGATGAAGATGATGTTGATGGTGATGGTGATGATGATGATGAGGATGAGGATGAGGATGAGGATGATGATGATGATGTTCATGATGTTGTTGGAGATGATGATGATGATGATGTTGATGGTGATGATGAGGATGATGATGATGATGTTCATGATGTTGATGGTGATGATGATGATGTTCATGATGTTGATGGTGAGGATGATGGTGAGGATGATGTAGATGGTGATGATGATGATGAAGGTGAGGATGATGATGATGATGATGATGAAGGTGATGATGAGGATGAGGATGAGGATGATGATGATGTTCGTGATGTTGATGGTGATGATGATGATGAGGATGATGATGATGAATGATGATGATATTCATGATGTTGATGGTGAGGATGATGATGATGATGTTCATGATGTTGATGGTGATGATGAGGATGATGATGATGATGATGATGATGAAGGTGATGATGATGATGAGGATTTGGATGAGGATGAGGATGATGATGATGATGTTCATGATGTTGATGGTGATGATGATGATGAGGATGATGATGATGAATGATGATGATGTTCATGATGATGAGGATGATGATGATGATGAAGATGATGATGATGATGATGATGGTGGTGATGTTGGTGGTGATGGTGGTGATGGTGATGGTGAGGGTGATGATGGTGGTGATGGTGATGGTGAGGGTGATGATGGTGGTGATGGTGATGGTGAGGGTGATGATGGTGGTGATGGTGATGGAGATGGTGGAGGAGGATGATGATGATGTTCATGATGTTGATGGTGAGGATGATGATGAGGATGATGTTGATGATGTTGATGGTGATGATGATGATGAAGGTGAGGATGATGATGATGATGATGACGACGGCGATGATGAGGATGAGGATGATGATGAGCATGATGATGATGATGTTCGTGATGTTGATGGTGATGGTGATGATGATGAGGATGATGATGATGATGAATGATGATGATGTTCATGATGTTGATGGTGAGGATGATGCTGAATGATGTTCATGATGTTGATGGTGAGGATGATGATGATGATGTTCATGATGTTGATGGTGATGATGAGGATGAGGATGATGATGATGATGATGATGATGATGATGATGGTGATGATGATGATGATGATGAGGATGAGGATGAGGATGAGGATGAGGATGTTCATGATGTTGATGGTGATGATGATGATGAGGATGAGGATGAGGATGATGAGGATGAATGATGATGGTGTTCATGATGTTGATGGTGAGGATGATAATGAGAATGATGATGATGATGTTCATGATGTTGATGGTGATGATGTTGGTGGTGATGGTGAGGATGATGATGATGATGTTCATGATGTTGATGATGAGGATGATGATGATGATGTTGATGATGATGATGATGATGATGATGATGATGATGATGATGATGATGATGATGAGGATGATGATGATGATGTTCATGATGTTGATGGTGAGGATGATGATGAGGATGATGTTGATGATGTTGATGGTGATGATGATGATGAAGGTGAGGATGATGATGATGATGACGATGAAGGTGATGATGACGATGAGGATAAGGATGATGATGAGCATGATGATGATGATGTTCGTGATGTTGATGGTGATAATGATGATGAGGATGATGATGATGAATGATGATGATGTTCGTGATGTTGATGGTGATAATGATGATGAGGATGATGATGATGAATGATGATGATGTTCATGATGTTGATGGTGAGGATGATGATGATGATGTTCATGATGTTGATGGTGACGATGAGGATGATGGTGATGATGATGATGAAGGTGATGATGATGATGAGGATGAGGATGAGGATGAGGATGAGGATGATGATGTTCATGATGTTGATGGTGATGATGATGATGAGGATGAAGATGATGAATGATGATGATGTTCGT